>JAAOOA010000665.1:0-80000 GCA_012861695.1 Trematomus loennbergii | reverse complement strand
CACTCTTTAGTGTCCCCTGGTCTCCCAGCTGTGTGCGTCACTCTTTAGTGTCCCTGCTCTCCCAGCTGTGCGCGTCACTCTTTAGTGTCCCCTGGTCTCCCAGCTGTGCGTGTCACTCTTTAGTGTCCCTGGTCTTCATTGTGTTCTGAGCTTCTTCAGCGTTTGGTTTCTGCAGCTTTTAGTAAACGCTGCTCATGTCTCCTCAAGTTGCTCAATGTTCTCTAAAGGCTGCATGTGATGTCAAGTTGCTGAAGATGTTTCTTCATGTGGAACCTTTGGGTTTCTATATCTGCATCCTTTCTGAAGCTGCAGCGTGTTTCTCCTAATGGAAATGTTTCAGGCCGTTGTAGCGCTTTTTTGCAGTCCTTCGTAAATAAAGAGTTGCACAACACATGACAGAGTAGAAGAAAGCAATTCCTGAAATGCATTTTTGGGATTCGCAACCGAAAATACGAACAATGCTGAAGTTTTCTGGGCAGATAATACATGTCTCAGGTAAATTGGGTGTCACCAAACAATAAGAAATACAGATCTCTGCTTCCAGGGCTGGAATCAATATCCCTCTGCCGTCACACACCTGCAGGAAGCTTTGATTTGATGAACTCAAACGAATGGAGGAGCGTCACCTCATTATAAATGCTGCAGGCTGCTCACACAGTACTCTGAGGAGGAGAAGATGTTATACTGGATATTACTCTCTGTGTGTACAGATGTAGCAGCTTATTTCAGACTCCAGCTTACAGCTTCCTGCCTGCTACCTTCCTAAGACCTGCCAAAGACCTGCCAAAGACCTGCCAAAGACCTGCCAAAGACCTGCCAAAGACCAGTATCTGGGAATGTTAAACCTCCCACTATTTTCCAAGAGGGCGTTGCCAGATTTTCAATTTCAGGATTTAACCAGGAGATGGCGCTTCATTCACAAAAACAGGAAGACAACTTTCATGGACTTTCAGTTTTGTTTAGAAGAGCATTTGAACACATCAATATTTAGATCAAATAAAGTATATCTAATCTTGTAATTCAATAATATATAGTCTTTATATATTAAATAACTATGGCCAAACTAAGACTTAGTTTTTCAAAAGAGAAAATGCAGATATTATATAAAAAACTAAAGTTAAAATCTTGTTTTTAATGCCCCAAGAGCAATAAAAACACTTACTATGTGATTACCTACTGACAGTCAACACATGCACGCTGTATTGTGATGTAGATTCAGAGCAGAAGAGGACTGACCTAATTCAAAGAAGCTTTATTGGCATTACCAGACCAAAAACACAGCATTGCACTTTGTAGGAGGTGGAACAACAGGTTCCGTTATTAGTGTTATCAACAGAGGAGGAGAAGTACTCTCATCTTGTACTACAGTAAAAGTAGAAGTACTCTCATCTTGTACTACAGTAAGAGTAGAAGTACTCTCATCTTGTACTACAGTAAAAGTAGAAGTACTCTCATCTTGTACTACAGTAAAAGTAGAAGTACTCTCATCTTGTACTACAGTAAAAGTAGAAGTACTCCATCTTGTACTACAGTAAAAGTAGAAGTACTCTCATCTTGTACTACAGTAAAAGTAGAAGTACTCTCATCTTGTACTACAGTAAAAGTAGAAGTACTCTCATCTTGTACTACAGTAAAAGTAGAAGTACTCTCATCTTGTACTACAGTAAAAGTAGAAGTACTCAGATCTTGTACTTGAGTAGAAGTAGAAGTACTCAGATCTTGTACTTGAGTAAAAGTAGAAGTACTCAGATCTTGTACTTGAGTAAAAGTAGAATTACTCAGATCTTGTACTTGAGTAAAAGTAGAAGTACCAGAGTGTAGGAATACTCTGTTACAGTAAAAGTCCTGCATTCAAAATGTACTCAAGTAAAAGTACAAAAGTATTGGCATAAACAAATACAGAAAAATACCAAAAGTAAAAGTACTCATTGTGTGTAATGTCCAATAAAGTACTGGTTTGTTATGATTCACAGCTGGTAAAGGTGGAGCTACAGTAATTGAATGACTTAATAAGCTGCTCGATATCTTATCCTATAATTATATATCATATTTATGTATTAGTAGATGTATATTTGGTATAAACTCATAACCTGAATATGTTAAGTAGTAACTAATTGTGTTAAATAAATGTAGTGGAGTAGAAAGTACAATATTAGCTTCTAAAATGTACTGGAAGTAATGTGAAATACTCAGGCAAAGTACAAATACCTCCATCTTTCTACTTAAGTACAATACTTGAGTAAATGTACTTTACACCATTGCTTGTACTCCATACATCTTAGAGACAAATAGTGGACTGTTCACTTCACTACATTACTTAAAGAGCCATAGTTAGCCTTCTTTTTAATTAAAATCTCCTTATAAAATCTATTCAATAGAAACTTCACAGTCAACTAATCGAATAATTGACCTTTTTTCAAGTAATTCCACATTTTAAACTCCACCAGCTTCTTCTTTCACCCTTTATTTCACACAATGCAAAGTTTTCCTTCACATAGGCTGTCAGAAATGAAGACTTCCTCTCAAATGACCTTCCTCTCCATCACAATGCATTTCTCTCCGACTGCAGAACAGACAACTTTTCTATAAGAATCACAACAACAAAAGTCTTTCACCAGATGATGTAAGGATGACAGAGGAAAGTCCAGAGGGAACAACGTGCCCTTTTGTCCTCTCTCTTTGTGGTGAACATCGTCCTACAGAGGGCAGGAAGTCAGTGAAAACACATGATCTCATTACACAGGTAATCACCAATGGGCTGTGTCCATTTATCATACTTAACAAACTACTAAAACCTAATTTGGTGGTAATGAAAACCAGCCTCATTAGCAGGGCTGTCGGGTCATTTGTTGCTTTAATCATTGATAAAGTGGCTCGCACTGTTGTTCATTTGGGACAAAGTTAACATATTGACCAGTGGAGGAAGAACCTAATCATTTTAAATGGTATCATCAAATGTTATTTCACTAAGCAACTTACAAGAGGATAGTGCAGCGAAGATTTATTTATATTATCTTACTATTTCCCTCCACAAAAAGCTTACTTAGGCTATAAAGGAAGTAAGGCTAATGTTGGGCTATAAAGGAACTACAGCACGGTCACATGACTTCACGTCACCACCGCTAAGCTAAAGGAGGCTAATGTTGGGCTATAAAGGAACTACAGCACGGTCACATGACTTCACATCACCACCGCTAAGCTAAAGGAGGCTAATGTTGGGCTATAAAGGAACTACAGCACGGTCACATGACTTCACGTCACCAACGCTAAGCTAAAGGCGGCTAATGTTGGGCTATAAAGGAACTACAGCACGGTCACATGACTTCACGTCACCACCGCTAAGCTAAAGGTGGCTAATGTTGGGCTATAAAGGAACTACAGCACGGTCACATGACTTCACGTCACCACCGCTAAGCTAAGGAGGCTAATTTTGGGCTATAAAGGAACTACAGCACGGTCACATGACTTCACGTCACCACCGCTAAGCTAAAGGAGGCTAATGTTGGGCTATAAAGGAACTACAGCACGGTCACATGACTTCACATCACCACCGCTAAGCTAAAGGAGGCTAATGTTGGGCTATAAAGGAACTACAGCACGGTCACATGACTTCACGTCACCAACGCTAAGCTAAAGGCGGCTAATGTTGGGCTATAAAGGAACTACAGCACGGTCACATGACTTCACGTCACCACCGCTAAGCTAAAGGTGGCTAATGTTGGGCTATAAAGGAACTACAGCACGGTCACATGACTTCACGTCACCACCGCTAAGCTAAAGGAGGCTAATTTTGGGCTATAAAGGAACTACAGCACGGTCACATGACTTCACGTCACCACCGCTAAGCTAAAGGAGGCTAATTTTGGGCTATAAAGGAACTACAGCACGGTCACATGACTTCACGTCACCACCGCTAAGCTAAAGGAGGCTAATGTTGGGCTATAAAGGAACTACAGCACGGTCACATGACTTCACATCACCACCGCTAAGCTAAAGGTGGCTAATGTTGGGCTATAAAGGAACTACAGCACTGTCACATGACTTCACGTCACCACCGCTAAGCTAAAGGAGGCTAATGTTGGGCTATAAAGGAACTACAGCACGGTCACATGACTTCACATCACCACCACTAAGCTAAGTTCATGCTAACAACCAAAAACACATTCAAAAACCATTGAAGAGGGAACAGAAAGTGCTAAAATACTGACTCTGTCTATAACATGTGGAGATTATTCTGCTGAACTAAATGTGTAAGAATCAGAAATGTTTGTTTGACTCAGAGATGATTTAATACTAACCTGTTATAACTAAAGCCTTGAGGTTTAGTTCTCACACAGAAACAAAGCAAACACATCATTTTCCAACCAGGAGAAACACTTTTAAAATCAGCTCACTCTCAGAGTTTCATGGATTATTAAAGAAGTTTTATAATTTTTTGGTACATAGCAAATTACAGCATTTATACAGTGATGTTGAACATCGTCATGATTTCTGGAGGATTCTGCTGTGTTCAAAATGTAAGACGATTTGCTTCATCGTAATCTCATGGAAACGAAATCGGTCAAAACTCTTCATTCTAAAATCAAGTAGAATTTGTGATGCAAGATTTAAGCAAAATCATGAAAAATCTTCAAATACAACATTTGTTAAAAAAAGCCACATCTAAAAACCTTAATTGGCGAAAGCTAAATTCTTCATAAATGCAAAAAAACTACAAAATCAATCCATCAAAACATTCTCGGTTCCAAAATCACAACACTTGTTTACGGACAATGTTAACATTTTAGTACGAAATAATTAGTCTCCTGAATTTGGGAAAATCCTAGATCACAAAAATAATCTGAATTCTTTGAAAAAAGTGAAATTCAAAAGAAATGTAAATGTTTCATTAAAGTCCAAAAAGTAATGATTACATATTATTGATCATCTTGTGAAATAAGTACAATCCTTAATAATACAAAAATAAGCACATTTCTTGATCACACAACAAAGCACATTACCTTTTAAAAAGGAAACTTCTACAAAATGATGTACATTTTTAATTACAACATGTTAGTATTTAATATCTTATGAATTTGGGAATGCTCTCCAGGTGGAGTTCTTCAAAACAGCTAAATTACTACAAAATACAGAAAATACCATCAAAAATACCATGTAAGAAATGTGAAATAAGAAAATGAAAGAAAAGTTAAAATCTTATACATTTTGGCAAATTACAAATATAATCAGATTTCTCTAAAAAAGCTTCTTTTTTTTTACAAACAATCTCTTCAGACCAAAATCAAGCAACATTTTTCTGAAATAACATTTTTTCAATAAAAGAAACATCAGCATTGTTTTGAAATAAGAAGTGTTTGGACTATTTACTTTTGTTCAATTCCTATTTGTATATTGATCAGCTAAATCTGGTCCTGCTGCTGAAATGACCCATGTGACCCACAAGGGGATCAAATATCCTATCTCGCTGATCAGATGAATTGTTGTGAAAAACATAACATTTTAAAAACTGTACTTTGTCTCATTTGTTGATTGAATATAAAAAAAACCTTGTTGTGCTCGAGGTCTACAAATCCAACACTAGGTGGCGCTGTAACGCGTTCCTCCTGTTATCTCAGGAATCACTACATTAGATTCAAACACTGGGTATTGTAACACTGTTTCAAGAGGATATTTGAACATTAATATATGGCATTCATTGGCCAACTTAGTTCCTGAGCGGCCTGGGTTGGTGTGTCTGTGGTTTCAAACTGCACCGACTGCATTGACTTTTCATAATAAAACTAACTTGTGATGTGTTTTAAAGATCTTCATCTTCAGTGGGAACCAATGGGCTTGGAGCTGACAGGAAGTCAGGAAACATGAGGCACTAACACATTGCTGGTGACTTTCTACGGAGCCCCCTAGGGGACATGGAGAAGAAAAAACAATTATTTGAAAAACTTAAAATTAAAAAGTATTGCGAGATCTCCCAATACTTTTTTTTCTTTTTCTTTTCAAATACATTTTGTTCTTCTTCTCCATGTCCCCTAGGGGGCTCCGTAACTTTCAGAGTAAAAGCTATATTTTCTAACGTTGGTTAAAAGCTATAAGAGCTGATAAACCCATGTGTGTGAGAGGAGCTCCTTGGAGCTGCTACTCTGCTCCCTGAGCTCCTTCCTCTTCAGCAGGAACACCCAGGTCATCATAATCCAGCTCAATGTCCTCCTGTCGGCTCGGCCTCCGCCCCCTGGTGGCCTGGAGAGACATGACAGCACACAGTGAGACTTCCTGCATCACTCCTGTTCAATAACACACACTGTTTCATTCAGTCAGTGGTGGAACAACAACATCTTTCAGTCCCTTATCATTCAGTCAGTGGAACAACAACATGTTTCAGTCCCTTATCATTCAGTCAGTGGTGGAACAACAACATGTTTCCGTACCTTATCATTCAGTCAGTGGAACAACAACATGTTTCAGTACCTCATCATTCAGTCAGTGGAACAACAACATGTTTCAGTACCTCATCATTCAGTCAGTGGAACAACAACATGTTTCAGTCCCTCATCATTCAGTCAGTGGAACAACAACATGTTTCAGTACCTCATCATTCAGTCAGTGGAACAACAACATGTTTCAGTCCCTTATCATTCAGTCAGTGGAACAACAACATGTTTCAGTACCTCATCATTCAGTCAGTGGTGGAACAACAACATGTTTCAGTACCTCATCATTCAGTCAGTGGTGGAACAACAACATGTTTCAGTACCTTATCATTCAGTCAGTGGTACAACAACATGTTTCAGTACCTTATCATTCAGTGGTGGAACAACAACATGTTTCAGTACCTCATCATTCAGTCAGTGGTGGAACAACAACATGTTTCAGTACTCATCATTCAGTCAGTGGTGGAACAACAACATGTTTCAGTCCCTTATCATTCAGTCAGTGGAACAACAACATGTTTCAGTACCTCATCATTCAGTCAGTGGAACAACAACATGTTTCAGTCCCTTATCATTCAGTCAGTGGAACAACAACATGTTTCAGTACCTCATCATTCAGTCAGTGGTGGAACAACAACATGTTTCAGTACCTTATCATTCAGTCAGTGGTACAACAACATGTTTCAGTACCTTATTATTCAGTCAGTGGTACAACAACATGTTTCAGTACCTTATCATTCAGTCAGTGGTACAACAACATGTTTCAGTACCTCATCATTCAGTCAGTGGTGGAACAACAACATGTTTCAGTACCTTATCATTCAGTCAGTGGTGGAACAACAACATGTTTCAGTCCTTATCATTCAGTCAGTGGTGGAATAACAACATGTTTCAGTACCTCATCATTCAGTCAGTGGAACAACAACATGTTTCAGTACCTCATCATTCAGTCAGTGGAACAACAACATGTTTCAGTACCTCATGATTCAGTCAGTGGAACAACAACATGTTTCAGTCCTCATCATTCAGTCAGTGGAACAACAACATGTTTCAGTACCTCATCATTCAGTCAGTGGTGGAATAACAACATGTTTCAGTCCCTTATCATTCAGTCAGTGTGGAACAACATGTTTCAGTCCCTTATCATTCAGTCAGTGGAACAACAACATGTTTCAGTACCTCATCATTCAGTCAGTGGTGGAACAACATGTTTCAGTCCCTTATCATTCAGTCAGTGGAACAACAACATGTTTCAGTACCTCATCATTCAGTCAGTGGTGGAACAACAACATGTTTCAGTACCTCATCATTCTGTCAGTGGTGGAACAACAACATGTTTCAGTACCTTATCATTCAGTCAGTGGAACAACAACATGTTTCCGTACCTTGCAGTAGAAGTAAAGGCCGACGATCACCAGCAGCTGAGTCAGCGGCAGGACGACGGCTCGGATGATAAAAGGTTTTGGATCTGATCGAACACATGGACAGAATCACATCAAGAGTCAGCAAACACACAGAGACCTGAACCCACTTCAGCATGGAGACTCCTCTCTACAGTTATATTACAATAAACTACATCTTCTTAAGATCTTCATTCAACCCAACCCTTTTCCCTGTTCATACCAGACAGTAGGACTGTACGGTAGGGCTGCTCGATTATGGCAAAAATCATAATCTCGATTATTTGGGTCAATAATTGATATCACGATTATTAAAAACGATTATCCATTTACTTTGAAAAATCAGTATGTTTTTAACAGTTGATTACCCTGAACTTTAAGTATAATTCAACGGAAAAACCAATACAAATAAATACATAATAATAATCGTTTTATTTCGATTATGTTGTTTTCATAATCGTTGCAAGCCAAAATCGTAATTGCGATTAAAATACGATTAATTGAGCAGCCCTACCGTACAGAGAAGCTGCTAGCTGTATCTGTTAAACAGTCAGTACTCATGGCAATACTCCAATGTAAACTACAGCTGACTGGAGAATGTGTGTTCTGGATTCATGTCTTCACGGTTCATTGCACTTATTGTACGTTGCTCTGGAAAGCTACATGTGATGTAAGGTGTGACTGCTTCAGGGCTCACAGTAAAACACTCAGTCCTCACCAGCGCTCTCCTGGGGAGCATCACGCTCTGTCCTACAGTAAACTCTAACAGCTCACCTGTGACGGTGACGGAGAGCAGACGGCTTTCAGAGGAGAAGTCCTGAGAAAAAGCAGAGACGTGATAAACACAGCTGTAGCTTCCCTGGTGGGCGGGCTCTGCAGCCGGGAACAGGAAGTGGGCAGAGTGATTGACAGCTGGCTCTGAGTAGTAGTTGTTTGCTGAGTTGATGGAGGTGAAGTTGAGCTGGAAGGAGCCTCCTGGGTACTGAGGCTGTATGGAGCAACTGATGGTGAAGGTGGAGCCTCTGAACACCTGGAACCCCTGCTGCTGGGCCCCGGAGACCCCGTACATGGAGGAGGACACAGAGATGTTGGGCTGAAGCAGCAGATCTGGAAAGAGAGAGAGAGAGAGAGATGGGGAGGGAGAGAGGGAGAGAGATGGGGGAGAGAGAGAGAGAGGATGGGGGAGAGGGAGAGAGATGGGAGAGAGAGAGAGAGAGATGGGGAGAGACAGAGATGGGGAGAGAGAGAGAGACAGAGAGAGAGAGATGGGGGAGAGAGAGAGACAGAGATGGGAGAGAGAGAGAGACAGAGAGAGAGATGGGGGAGAGAGAGAGAGACAGAGATGGAGAGAGAGAGAGACAGAGAGAGAGAGAGATGGGGGGAGAGAGAGAGAGAGAGAGAGAACATTTGATGAGAACAGCAGCATCATCATTTCAACTTTTCTATTTTTAAAATTAGATAAACTTAAACTTTTCTGACAAAATTATAAGAAGAAACACCTGTTGAACGGATTGACCTACCTGCAAACAAAAAAAGAAAGAGATACGGCAAGAAACGGCAAGAAACTTGGAAAATACGGTTCAACTGCCAACCAACTGCCAACCAACTGCCAAACTGACGGTTTGCCTAACTGTCCTGCTAGCTTAACAACACTGTTCAACTGAAGAACCCAGCAGAGAATGTAACCAACTGCCAACCAACTGCCAAACTGACGGTTAGCCTAACTGACGGTTAGCCTAACTGACGGTTAGCCTAACTGTCCTGCTAGCTAACTAACACCAAGCTAAGAAGAGAGAATTCAGGAGTAACAACAGCAGCAGTTCAGCAGCAGCAGAGCCCCATGGCTTCAACCACAGCCTGTACAGAGGCTGTTCCTCTTGTATACCCACAAGAGGTCAAAAATGATAGTGCCAGGAAGGCATACAAATTAAAACAGTTGAAGGATAGACCAGAGACGCTCTTTGCTGACCTGTACAAGAGTGGAGAAGTCAGCAATCTGATCTTCCTCACAGACCAGCCAATAGCATGGCACGGCGCCATAAGTGCCCACTACCCTTCTGTGAAGAAAGAGGGGATCTGCAATGGCTGGAAACTAAAAATTAAAGAGGTAGAAGACCCAGACACTGTCATGACAACAGTCAACATATACAAGAACGGGACTGTCATGGTGCAGGGGAACCTCACACAATTTGAGCTGGACTTTCTCCTTATAAAGGAACGGGCCCAACAGGAGAAATCTGCCCCCACTGAGAACAACCACACCCTGCCAGAGACAGACACCACCCCCACTTCTGGCTGCCCCACTGCTGACCCTGAGGAGAGGGAACCCGCCGGCCCAGAACAGGCCCAGGACCCCCCGCTGAACCACACCATCACTGACCTGAAGGTGAAGTTCACAGAGTTGGAGAGAGAGCTCGTACAGTTGCGAGAGCTGATCAGCCAACAGCCAACCCAGGACACCACGGTCCAGCAAGACTCTACCATCAGCACAGAGCTCACCAAGCTGAGGCAGGACAGAGACAGCCACAGGAGAGAGCTGTCCACCGTGAGGACTGAGGTTCGAGAGCTGCAGCAGGACAGAGAGAGTCACATGGCACGGCTGACCGCTCTGACAGAGGAGGTGAGGGAGCTGAGAGAAGAGACAGAGCTACAGGAGAGAACTGACTACTCTATCTGAGGAGCTTCAGGAGACAGAGAGAGTTGCACAGGCCCTGAAAGAGCAGCTGGACTCACACCCAGACCACAACCAGAACCCTGTGACCCCCATTGAGAGCAGCCAGAACCCTCCAACTCAGCAGCCACCCTCTACCCCCAGCTCCATCTCTAGCCCACATGCTAACCCAACTCCCAGATCTCCCCCCATCACACAGATGAACACCACCCCTAGCCCACAGTCTAACACCACCCCTCATCCTTCCAGACCAGCACAGCAGAGAGGGAAGCCAGACATTGTCATCCTCATCGACTCCAATGGCAAATTCATTGATGAAAATAAACTTTTCCCCACCCACACAGTGGCTAAAATCTGGTGTCCAAACACCCAACATGCCATGGACCTGCTGTCAGAGGAGCAGCTGGGATCCCCAAGCCACATCATCATCCACACTGGCTCCAACGACCTGAGGAGCCAGCAAGAGAGAGTGTCAGAGTCACTCAGAGGAGTGATAGAGAAAGCCTCCACCACCTTCCCCAACAGCAGAGTGGTCATGTCAACCCTGCTACCAAGGAAAGACCTCCACCCCGACACCATCCACAGGATCAACAGCAACATGTCCAGAGACTGTATCCTGAGGCCCAACGTCCACCTGGCCCACCACCCCACCCTGGATATCAACTGTCTATACGACCACGTCCATCTGTATAAAAACACAGTCCCCATCTTCGCCCGGACACTGAAAGACGTCGCTCTCAACAGAGACCAATCCACACCCCGCAGAAGGAGCAGCCCGGCCCAAAACCCCCTTAGACCAGAAAGGCACCCCACTGGACCACCACCCAGACAACACCCATGGAGACAAGATCATCCTCATCTTCTTCCACACCATGCCCCACTAAGATCCCACCAGGGCAGCTATGATTACCCTCAAGCAAGGCCAGAACCACTCCTGTCCCCAGGGGTCCTACCCCAACCACAGCGACGGGAGCTACACCCTGACCCACTGAGTTATGCTCAGGCAGTGAAGAGAACAGCAGGCCCAACCCTTACCACCACCACCCATGTCCCTGAACCCACCCACACCCCCCCACACGACGAGCTGAGAGACATCCAGCAGATGCTCAGCCTGCTCTGCTCCCACCTGATAGGTCAGGTACCACAGTAGACAATCAGTAGTCATTGTTTGTTTTCTTGCTTGCATACAGTAGACAAAAACTGTTATGTAAAATTGTTAAATCTATCGTATATTGAAATCCCATATATCTAATGTGTTCTTAAATTAACCTATTTATTGACAACCAGAGATTTGGGAGTTTATCTCATTTTAATGTTGAATGCTCTGAATCTTTCTCTGTTTTAAGTTAAATGCAATCTAAATCATTTATTATTTCATGTTGGAATGTCCAGGGTCTGAGGTCCTCTGCTTTTGGCCTGAAGAGCAGGACCCCAGACTTCACCAAAGAGTTAGGAGATGCAGATGTGATTGTTTTACAGGAGACCTGGAGTAGAGGAGACATTTCCACTGGTTGTCCCTTAGGCTATAGAGAGATAGTGTTCCCATCCACCAAACTCAAAGGAGTAACCCAGGGCAGGGATTCAGGAGGAATGCTGATTTGGTACAAGGAAACACTTGTACACTCAATAGAATTATCAAAAAGGCGAATTTTCTATTTGGCTCAAAATAAAAAGAGAGGTGGTCGCCATGGATAAAGACATATTCATGTGTACAGCATATATCCCCCCATCAGAATCACCTTATTATAGTGAAAATAGTTTCTCCATTCTTGAAGATGAGATCAATCAGTACCAGGCCCAGGGAAGTGTACTGATCTGTGGGGACCTTAATGCCAGGACAGGTATAGAACCAGATTATTAGCCCACAGGGAGACAAACATATACCTGGCCAAATCAGCATTCCCCTCCCTTCACATCCCCACAGGAACAACTTTGACAAAACTGTCAACAAAAGCGGGCAGCAACTACTGCAGCTGTGCCGAACACAGGGCCTGTACATTGTTAACGGTCGGCTTCGAGGGGACTCCTTTGGTCACTACACACACAGCTCTCTTCTTGGCAATAGCTCAGTAGATTATAGCATCACAGACCTCGACCCCTTCTGTCTGAGGGCATTCACAGTCAGCCCCCTAACACCCTTATCTGATCATAGTAAAATTACACTCTACATTAAAAAGACAGTAACAGACCCTCACGCAGCAGAACCCAGTAAACTGAACTATACAAAACAACCTTATAGATGGACAAACAATAGCAAGGACGACTACCAGAAAGCAATCAGACATCAAACAATTCAATCCCAATTAGACATTTTCTATCCACCCCATATCCCCACAGTAATGATGGCCTGAATCAGGCTGTATGGGACATTAACAGCATCTTTGACAATGTGGCAGATTTATCCAATCTGAAAAAACCACAATATCATAAATCAAAAAAGTCAGCCAATGAAAAGTGGTTTGATACAGACTGCAGACATCTGAGAAAAACCCTCAGAAGTTTATCAAATCAAAAACACAGACAACCTGACAATCCTGAGCTTCGCCTCCAATATTGGGAAACACTGAAACTATACAGAAGAACACTCAGAACTAAAAGGGAGCAACATGCGCAGCACCAACTTGAAATCATTGAAGAGTCCATTGACTCAAATCATTTCTGGAAGAAATGGCACTCTTTCAGCAAACCACACAAGGAAGAACTGGCTATTCAAAATGGGGACATTTGGAAAACACACTTTGAAAACCTGTATAGTAGCGTTACACTGAATTCGGCCCAAAATGATCTCCTCAACAAACTACACATTCTAGAATCAGTCGTTAAAGACAACCAGAACCCTTTAGACTATAACATTACTGAGGAAGAGCTCCTGGCTAAAACCCAGGCCTTCAACCAAGGAAGGCCAGCGGTCCTGATGGCATTTTAAATGAAATGCTGAAATTTAGCAGCCATAAGTTCAACACTGCCATGTTGAAACTATTCAACCTGGTTCTGAGCATTGGACATTTCCCTGACATCTGGAGCAAAGGAATCATCACACCAATATTTAAAAATGGAAATAAATTTGACCCAAACAATTACCGAGGCATATGTGTCAGCAGCAACCTGGGGAAGTTATTCTGCAGCATCCTAAACAGCCGACTGCAAGACTTCCTCAGTGAACATAATGTCCTGAGCAAGAGTCAGATTGGATTTACACCATCGGACTACAGACCATATATATACCCTCCACACCCTCATTCATAAACATGTCCACCAAAATAAGAAGATTTTCTCTTGTTTTGTAGATTTCAAAAAAGCATTCGACTCAATTTGGCATAACGGTCTGTTCCTGAAGTTGATTGAAAACGGTGTAGGGGGGAAAACATGATATCATTAAAACAATGTATACAAATAATAAATGTGCTCTGAAAATGGTCAATATGGAAAAGATTTCTTCCCCCAAAGTAGAGGGGTGAAACAGGGCTGCAGTCTCAGCCCCACCCTATTTACATTTATATTGATCAATTGGCTAAATCATTAGAACAATCCGATATCCCTGGACTCACCCTCTCTGACACACAAATTAAATGCCTCCTGTTTGCAGATGATCTAATATTGCTAGCTCCATCTAAGGAGGCATTACAACAGCAAATGGATCATCTGCAAAGCTTCTGTCAGACCTGGGCCCTGACAGTTATCTGGAAAAGACCAGGATTATGGTCTTCCAGAAACGACCCAGGGTCAGGGGAACCCACACCGCTTCTTACTGGGCTCCACTGACATAGAACACACACACAGCTACACATATTTGGGACTCAAAATTACTTCAACAGGAAATTTCAATCTGGCCATTAATGATCTCAGAGACAAAGGAAGAAAGGCTTTCTATGCTATCAAAAAGTCTTCAAATATAGATATACCTGTTAGAATCTGGCTCAAAATATTCAATTCAATAATAGAACCAATCATACTGTATGGTAGCGAAGTGTGGGGTCCCCTTGGAAATCAAGACTTTGATAAATGGGACAAACACCCAATAGAAACCCTACATGCGGAGATATGCAAGAGCATCCTGAGAGTCCACAGGAACACCCCCAACAATGGATGCCGAGCTGAGCTAGGCCAATTCCCCCTTTTAATTAGGATACAAAAAAGAGCAGTCAAATTCTACAACCACCTAAAAACCAGTGATCCCAACTCCTACCATTACAAAGCCCTCCATTGCCAAGAGGAGAACATAGAGAGGAGTCCCCTCAACCAGCTGGTGCTGAGGCTCACCTCCTCTAACAGGACAAGGCCTCAGGACAGCCCTCACACAATCTGGCCCAACCAAAATCATAGCTAACAACTATTGGACATGTACCACGCAAACCCAAAACAAACTTCAATGCTATTTGGCTCTAAACAGACAGTACACGGTGGCAAACTATCTGACCGCCGTGACTGATCCCAAACTGAGGAAGACATTAACAATGTACAGACTCAGTGACCACAGCCTGGCCGTAGAGACTGGCCGACACAGGCAGACCTGGCTAGAGAAGAGAGGCTGTGTCAGCTCTGTCCACAGAGACAGGTGGAGACAGAGCAACACTTCCTGCTGCACTGTCAAACATACCAAGACATTAGAACAAAGTTCTTTACAAAGATAACATGTAAACTCCAAGATTTTGAATCACTGTCTGACCAGAATAAAATGCAGCATGTACTTGGAGAAAATAGTGCCAGCAGCATAGAAGCAGCGAAATATGTGAGCGCATGTCACAGCCTCAGAGACAGCAACAACACATAACAGCTGTTCCTCACAGCTCACTCTGATCACTCCTCTACTTCATGGCTCTCTTTTCTTTCTTTCTTTTACATTTCATACTTGAGGTTTTGTAATAATATATTGTTGTAAATTGTTTAATGAATGAATTGTATTTGTATTTTTATCAATTTTATTGAATTGTATTATCCTTGACGCTTTGGCAATATTGTTCACCTGACATTCATGCCAATAAAGCTTATTGAATTGAATTGAATTGAGAGAGATGTAGTGAAACACTAAGGGTTTAAAACTCCTCCATGTTTCTCATCAGAGAGTGAAATCTAAAATCTAACTCACTCTTGCTTTCACCAAGAGAAACACATGTTAGTGAGTTGCTGAGCAACAATAACAACAGTCTCTGTGAAAACCTCCTCTCAGTCTGAAGACACCGCTTTGAAGACATTACAAAGAGCTTTCAGTCTGTGACAGTCCAGGTAGCAGAGAGGGATAGTCTCTTTGTCTCTTTGAGAGAGAATAACAAAGAGACAGAGGACATGATGTCATACACAATGTCCCTGATGGGCTTACCTGAGCAGATGAGAGTCAGGAAGGAGTTAGAGTAAGATGATAATGCACACTCCCTCAGAGGAGATCCAGACTCAACACAGAGAGAGCTGATCTCCCACACAGGTCTCTTTGAGGACTCCTCTCTCCGTACCACAGAAACAGCAGAGCCACAGTCGAGATCTCTGCAGGCGACTCCTGCTGCCTTCAGGGTCCTGAGAGAGTAATAGCCCACTGGTCTCCATTCTCCGTGATGTTCCACTCCAGGTCTCCTGCACAGCGACTCTCTCCTCCCCAGCTGAACACCAGGCTCTGAAGAGAAACAAGAGAGAGATCAGAGAGAGAATAAAGTGAGTTTGATGAGAACAGAATGAACCAATCACAGCTCCTCTCTACCTGAGCAGGTGAGGCTAACAGCTGTGCCAGGTGAGCAGGTGTTTCTCTCTGAGGCTGAGCTACAGTCCAGGAGAGCAGACTCATGGCCTCCACACTGGAACTCTTTGGTCCACATTGGAGCCTCCCCTTCTCCATAGAGCGCCCCCTGGAGGACTGAAGGAGCCCCACAGCCCAGCTGCCGGCAGACCACCTGAGCATCCTGCTGGTCAAAGTCAGCCTCACACACTGAGGACCAGGACGGGTTAGACGGGACAGACTTCACCTCCAGTCTGCCTGAGCACAGACCAGTCCCCCCCAGCAGCCTGACAGAGTCTGCAGAGGACAGAAGATCAAACAGAGGTCAAAGACACACCATCAAAGAGATGAAACTATATTTCAGATTCAAACTGGACTCAGTTCCAACATGAGTTGATGATGAACAACAGAACACATGATAAGAACACAGACTGCAGGTACCCTCACATCTACATCTGATACCCTCTAGCAAGTGGTCTCCATTAGTGAACCCTTTCCTGTGTCTTCAACAAAGCATCCTCCTCTGCAGATCCTCTGCTCCTTCTGCTCAGGGACTCAACATCATGTTTTAAAAAAAGGTTTTATTATTTCTCACCTATCTAATAGAATCTGATCCTAGAACAAAAATCCATTAGAAAATGAATTCTAAAAGATGAAAGCCAAAGGAGCCGGACTCTGCTCTGAAGGAGCTTCTCGGGTGAAGGAGCCTCGAGGCCCCGCTGAGCTGATCAAAGCTGTGTCCAGGAGGTCTTGGTGCTGTTATGGTGGAACCCAAAGAACCTGCTGCTGGAAACCAGAGGCTCAGAGAGAGGTGGAGCTGAAGCAGGAGTCCTTTCAGACTGGTTGTCCCAGGGGACTCCTGAGGCAGCAGACACACATGTCTCCATCCACACAATATGTTTCAATGCAAACACAAATAGTATTGTTTTAAATAAATGCAATATAAATCCACAAATACATGACTTTAAAAGTGTTAAATGTTGTGCATCAATAACAGATTTGATGTTGTTACATTTCTATAAAAAAGGCTTTTGTGAGTGGATTTCTGAGACACCCTGACGCCGCTAGATTCACAATGATTTTTCAAGATGGGAGTTTCTGTAGCCAATCAGATGTCTGCATCATTTAATCCAATCACATGAGTGCGTCCTTTCGAGCGAAATGACTGCCCTGCCCACTTCCCGGTAAAACTAAGGCATCAGAACGAAGCGGAAAACAATGTTAATATCACTTCTACTCTAGCTTGGAAGAACACGATATGAGGTCCATCCTAAGTCTCTGAACTTGAGTCCATGCTTCCTCACTTGCTTCCTTTCCTCCACACGAAGAGGGAGGGAGTAAGGAAATGTGTTTTCAGAGCAATGAGACGTCCTTTCCTCGGAGTGTGCGTTAAAGGACTTCCGTTTGTGATTCCTGATCGCTGCTGGATCGGCTGTCAGTGGCTTTAACAGCTGCACACTTCTGACAGAGTTTGTGTTGCAGACATGTTCGCTGTTCTATTCCTAACAAGAGGCTCCCAGTTATCACTGCCGGAGCAGCAGCAGTGTGTTACCTGCTCACCTCACACCTGCACAGTGGGGGTTCTAGAACATTTACATGGGGGGCAAAGGGGGGTCAAGAGGTCAGGGTGGCATGGGAGGGCCGACAGTACGTGGTATTTGATACTGTATGTAACCTATTTATTGTTAAATCATGGCCTAACACAAGTGTTCTTAATGCACAAGAGAAACAAGGTGTTCAGACTAACAAACTAACATATATATAAAACAGCAGAAAGTACTCGTGATACCCTAGAACTCTGTGTACTGTGAGTACAGTCAAAGTACTTAGTTATAATGAAGTACACAGATGACATCACCCATCTCTTCAGAGAGCTAGAGGTGACCTGTGCAGCAACACATTTCAATATGTGTCAATACTAAGAGCTGCTAGATTGCTGCTGTGATGGAATATGTGAGGAGAATAAGAACATACCATGAGGTCCAGCTGGAGTCTCCTCTGCCTCCTGACCCTGCCTCTGGCCCTCTTTCTGACACTTCATCTCATTCCTCACATACATGTCTTCATCTTCACTATGTCTTCATCTCCTCCTCTTCCTCCTGCTCTGACCCTCCTGTCTCTTCATCTCCTCCTCTTCCTCCTGCTCTGACCCTCCTGTCTCTTCATCTCCTCCTCTTCCTCCTGCTCTGACCCTGGTCTCTTCATCTCCTCCTCTTCCTCCTGCTCTGACCCTCCTGGTCTCTTCATCTCCTCCTCTTCCTCTCCTCTTCGTCCTGATCTCTTCTCAGATATGTCTTTGTGTTCTTGTTGTCTCACTCCAGCTCCTCTGGCCTGTAAGAGTCTACGTGTGAAAAGCTCTGGTACAGATGTGTGTGTAACTTCACACGTTAGGGCCATGTAGCTGATAAGTAGCATATCATAAATATAACATCAGAAAGTATTGATCAAGCTCACAGGCAGCTGTGTTCAAAGCCAGTTTGACGGTAAAGGATGTATCCTGGTTTCATGGATCTGGCCTCATGGCTGTGAGCAGTGGCACTGCAAGACCCTCTGGGGGCCCCAGAAGAGACATGCCCCCCAACACATCCAGCACTCAGCTAACGCTCTCCTAACACCAGCTGCTCCTCAAAGTACCGTGCACTGATGCATATTCACAGAGAAACATACATTTAGCTGTCAGTGGAAATTGTAAACACTGTGTCCTAAATAAAGGATGTTAAATATAAAGTCTCTCTCATATTAAATATGACGTATGTTATGATTCTAAACCTTGTGTATGTATTGATTACACCTGATTACCCGTGATAAACAAACAAAGCTTCTGCCACATGAATATCAAACGGGTTTCATACAGACTGTGATGGATTCTAAATGAGATGTCACACTGCTACCAGAGGCCTGTACTACGAAGCCGGATTTTCGCTTAGCCGGCTGACTTCGGGAAAACTCAGGCTTTCCGGTCCTACGACGCTGGTTCTCTTTTTAGCGGGCTAGATCTCCATGGTAACTTATGCTGAACGGCTAACCTCCTCGGGAGGAGGTTAAGTTGCAGGCTAAGAGATCAACTCAGTGAAAGCACCGCCAGCTGACCAATCAGAGCTCCGTGTGCGGAGTTTAAAGCGATCAATTCATATTACAGGATAGAGGAAATACAGAAAAACTGCCGTTGCAGGAAAGACGGCCGGCAAAATCAACTGACTGTGTGAACGTGAACATTAATAGAATATCACCTCCCATCTTCAGAGCAATCTGACTATTATAACATTAGCGTTAAGAAAGCTTACTTAAATATCTGCCACAACATAAGTAACCGGATCAGAGTAACATTAAGTACAGTCCGCGGCACTGTGAGTGCAGACGTCGATGTGTCCCATTATCATTCATATCATATCACATCATAATGTATCATATTCCTTATTTGAGTCAGCTTCTTGAGCCGTATCTGGCCGTGCAACACTCACAGTGTCACATACTGTATGCAGAAGTATTATTTTAAGCAACACATTAAGTTGATGAAACACTCGAGTCAAATGTAATTAAAGTCAGATCGTGTCTTAGACGGGGCGGTGATATCATAAACCTGTTAATGTACGCATTCAAACACTTTTTCTTTACCAGCTGTATTCACCTTGCAGGTGCAGCTATGTGGCTTTGATCCTGGATAAAGTGTTTAAGTCATGGATGTTTAAAGTTTAACTTCTTCATATTTGACTAATATTAAAGTTCACTTTTCATTCAGGAAGTATGACGCTTCGCTGTCAGTACGCTTCTCCATGTTTGTGATTGGTCGAATGCTCCAAATACCACCCCTTTCATGTGAACGCGCACCTAACTAGATAGGACACGGCTGGCTTGAGCGATCAACTTGATAACCAGCGTCGTAGTACAGTTTAGCCAGAGCGCGTATGTTTTGGATTGGGCCAACCGGCTAACTCAAACATATCCAGGTTAGGTTGAACCAGCTTCGTAGTACAGGCCTCAGATTAATGTTCAGTGACGTTTATATCATGTCTGGATTTGTTCCAGACACTTTTTCATCTCAGTTAACCCCTCATGAACTGTGGTTGCTTAAAACGACTGTCTTAGATGATGTCACTGATGATGTCACTGATGATGTCACTGATGATGTCACTGATGGGCTTACCTGAGCAGGTGAGATTCAGGAAGTAGGGAGAGGAACGTGATACTGCACACTCCCTCAGAGCAGATCCAGACTGAACACAGTCAGAGCTGATCCTCCACACAGATCTCCTTGAGGACTCATATCTCTGTACCACAGAAACAGCAGAGCCACAGTTGAGCTCTCTGCAGACGACTCCTGCATCCTTCAGGGTCCAGTCATAGCCCATCACTGGTCTCCATTCTCCCAGATGTTCCACCTCCAGGTCTCCTGCACAGCGACTCTCTCCTCCCACCAGTCTGACCGGCTCTGAAGAGAAACAAGAGAGAGATCAGAAGAGAATAAAGTGAGTTTGATGAGAACAGAATGAACCAATCACAGCTCCTCTCTACCTGAGCAGGTGAGGCTAACAGCTGTGCCAGGTGAGCAGGTGTTTCTCTCTGAGGCTGAGCTACAGTCCAGGAGAGCAGACTCATGGCCTCCACACTGGAACTCTTTGGTCCACATTGGAGCCTCCCCTTCTCCATAGAGCGCCCCTGGAGGACTGAAGGAGCCCCACAGCCCAGCTGCCGGCAGACCACCTGAGCATCCTGCTGGTCAAAGTCAGCCTCACACACTGAGGACCAGGACGGGTTAGACGGGTTAGACGGGTCAGAGTTCACCTCCAGTCTGCCTGAGCACAGACCAGTCCCCCCCAGCAGCCTGACAGAGTCTGCAGAGGACAGAAGATCAAACAGAGGTCAAAGACACACCATCAAAAAGATGAAACTATATTTCAGATTCAAACTGGACTCAGTTCCAACATGAGTTAATGATGAACAACAGAACACATGTTTATAAGAACACAGACTGCAGGTACCCTCACATCTACATCTGATACCCTCTAGCAAGTGGTCTCCATTAGTGAACCCTTTCCCTGTGTCTTCAACAAAGCCTCCTCCTCTGCAGATCCTCTGCTCCTTCTGCTCAGGGACTCAACATCATGTTTTAAAAAAGGTTTTATTATTTCTCACCTATCTAATAGAATCTGATCCTAGAACAAAAATCCTGTTAGAAAATGAATTCTAAAAGTGAAAGCCAAAGGAGCTGGACTCTGCTCTGAAGGAGCTTCTCGGGGTGAAGGACCTCGAGGAGCCCGGCTGAGCTGATCAGAGCTGTGTCCAGGAGGTCTTGGTGCTGTTATGGTGGAACCCAAAGAACCTGCTGCTGGAAACCAGAGGCTCAGAGAGAGGTGGAGCTGAAGCAGGAATCCTTTCAGACTGGTTGTCCCAGGGGACTCCTGAGGCAGCAGACACACATGTCTCCATCCACACAGATATGTTTCAATGCAAACACAAATAGTTATTGTTTTAAATAAATGCAATATAAATCCACTAATATATGACTTTAAAAGTGTTAAATGTTGTGCATCAATAACAGATTTGATGTTGTTACATTTCTATAAAAAAGCTTTTGTGAGTGGATTTCTGAGACGCCCTGACGCCGCTAGATTCACACATGATTTTTTCAAGATGGGAGTTTCTGTAGCCAATCAGATGTCTGCATCATTTAAGCCAATCACATGAGGGCGTCCCTTTCGAGCGAAATGACTGCCCTGCCCACTTCCCGGTAAAACTAAGGCATCAGAACGAAGCGGAAAACAATGTTCATATCACTTCTACTCTAGCTTGGAAGAACACGATATGAGGTCCATCCTAAGTCTCTGAACTTGAGCCCATGCTTCCCTCACTTGCTTCCTTTCCTCCACACGAAGAGGGAGGGAGTAAGGAAATGTGTTTTCAGAGCAATGAGACGTCCTTTCCTCGGAGTGTGGCGTTAAAGGACTTCCGTTTGTGATTCCTGATCGCTGCTGGATCGGCTGTCAGTGGCTTTAACAGCTGCACACTTCTGACAGAGTTTGTGTTTGCAGACATGTTGGCTGTTCTATTCCTAACAAGAGGCTCCCAGTTATCACTGCCAGAGCAGCAGCAGTGTGTTACCTGGCTCACCTCACACCTGCACAGTGGGGGTTCTAGAACATTCTACATGGGGGGGCAAAGGGGGGTCAAGAGGTCAGGGTGGCATGGGAGGGCCGACAGTACGTGGTATTTGATACTGTATGTAACCTATTTATTGTTAAATCATGGCCTAACACAAGTGTTCTTGATGCACAAGAGAAACAAGGTGTTCAGACTAACTAACTAACATATATATAAAACAGCAGAAAGTACTCGTGATACCTAGAACTCTGTGTACTGCGAGTACAGTCAAAGTACTTAGTTATAATGAAGTACACAGAGGACATCACCCATCTCTTCAGAGAGCTAGAGGTGACCTGTGCAGCAACACATTTCAAATGTGTCAATACTAAGAGCTGCTAGATTGTTCTGCTGTGATGGAATATGTGAGGAGAATAAGAACATAGCATGAGGTCCAGCTGGAGTCTCCTCTGCCTCCTGACCCCTGCCTCTGGCCCTCTTTCTGACACTTCATCTTCATTCCTCACATACATGTCTTCATCTTCACTAGTGTCTTCATCTCCTCCTCTTCCTCCTGCTCTGACCCTCCTGGTCTCTTCATCTCCTCCTCTTCCTCCTGCTCTGACCCTCCTGGTCTCTTCATCTCCTCCTCTTCCTCTCCTCTTCGTCCTGATCTCTTCTCAGAGATGTCTTTGTGTTCTTGTTGTCTCACTCCAGCTCCTCTGGCCTGCATGAGTCTACGTGTGAAAAGCTCTGGTACAGATGCGTGTGTAACTTCACACGTTAGGGCCATGTAGCTGATAAGTAGCATATCATAAATATAACATCAGAAAGTATTGATCAAGCTCACAGGCAGCTGTGTTCAGAGCCAGTTTGACGGTAAAGGATGTATCCTGGTTTCATTGATCTGGCCTCATGGCTGTGAGCAGTGGCACTGCAAGACCCTCTGGGGGCCCAGAAGAGACATGCCCCCCAACACATCCAGCACTCAGCTAACGCTCTCCTAACACCAGCTGCTCCTCAAAGTACCGTGCACTGATGCATATTCACAGAGAAACATACATTTAGCTGTCAGTGGAAATTGTAAACACTGTGTCCTAAATAAAGGATGTTAAATATAAAGTCTCTCTCATATTAAATATGACGTATGTTCTGATTCTAAACCTTGTGTATGTATTGATTACACCTGATTACCCGTGATAAACAAACACAGCTTCTGCCACATGAATATCAAACAGGTTTTCATACAGACTGTGATGGATACTAAATGAGATGTCACACTGCTACCAGATGAATGTTCACTGACGTTTATATCATGTCTGGATTTGTTCCACTTTTTAATCTCAGTTAACCCCCATGAACTGTGGTTGCTTAAAACGACTGTCTCAGATGATGTCACTGATGATGTCACTGATGATGTCACTGATGATGTCACTGATGATGTCACTGATGATGTCAGTGATGGGCTTACCTGAGCAGGTGAGAGTCAGGAAGTAGGGAGAGTAACGTGATGATGCACACTCCCTCAGAGCAGATCCAGACTGAACACAGTCAGAGCTGATCCTCCACACATCTCTCTCTGAGGACTCCCTTCTCCCTCCCACAGAAACAGCAGAGCCACAGTCGAGCTCTCTGCAGGCGACTCCTGCATCCTTCAGGGTCCAGAGATAGCCGTCCACTGGTCTCCATTCTCCCTGATGTTCCACCTCCAGGTCTCCTGCACAGCGACTCTCTCCTCCCACCAGTCTGACCGGCTCTGAGAGAAACAAGAGAGTGATCAGAGAGAGAATAAAGTGAGTTTGATGAGAACAGAATGAACCAATCACAGCTCCTCTCTACCTGAGCAGGTGAGGCTAACAGCTATGCCAGGTGAACAGGTGTTTCTCTCTGAGGCTGAGCTACAGTCCAGGAGAGCAGACTCATGGCCTCCACACTGGAACTCTTTGGTCCACATTGGAGCCTCCCCTTCTCCATAGAGCGCCCCCTGGAGGACTGAAGGAGCCCCACAGCCCAGCTGCCTGCAGACCACCTGAGCATCCTGCTGGTCAAAGTCAGCCTCACACACTGAGGACCAGGACGGGTTAGACGGGTCAGAGTTCACCTCCAGTCTGCCTGAGCACAGACCAGTCCCCCCAGCAGCCTGACAGAGTCTGCAGAGGACAGAAGATCAAACAGAGGTCAAAGACACACCATCAAAGAGATGAAACTATATTTCAGATTCAAACTGGACTCAGTTCCAACATGAGTTGATGATGAACAACAGAACACATGTTTATAAGAACACAGACTGCAGGTACCCTCACATCTACATCTGATACCCTCTAGCAAGTGGTCTCCATTAGTGAACCCTTTCCCTGTGTCTTCAACAAAGCATCCTCCTCTGCAGATCCTCTGCTCCTTCTGCTCAGGGACTCAACATCATGTTTTAAAAAAAGGTTTTATTACTTCTCACCTCTCTAATAGAATCTGATCCTAGAACAAAAATCCCATTAGAAAATGAATTCTAAAAGATGAAAGCCAAAGGAGCCGGACTCTGCTCTGAAGGAGCTTCTGGGGGTGAAGGAGCCTCGAGGAGCCCCGGCTGAGCTGATCAGAGCTGTGTCCAGGAGGTCTTGGTGCTGTTATGGTGGAACCCAAAGACCTGCTGCTGGAAACCAGAGGCTCAGAGAGAGGTGGAGCTGAAGCAGGAGTCCTTTCAGACTGGTTGTCCCAGGGGATCCTGAGGCAGCAGACACACATGTCTCCATCCACACAGATATGTTTCAATGCAAACACAAAGAGTAATTGTTTTAAATAAATGCAATATAAATCCACAAATACATGACTTTAAAAGTGTTAAATGTTGTGCATCAATAACAGATTTGATGTTGTTACATTTCTATAAAAAAGGCTTTTGTGAGTGGATTTCTGAGACACCCTGACGCCGCTAGATTCACACATGATTCTTTCAAGATGGGAGTTTCTGTAGCCAATCAGATGTCTGCATCATTTAATCCAATTACATTGGATTGGCGTCCCTTTCGAGCGAAATGACTGCCCTGCCCACTTCCCGGTAAAACTAAGGCATCAGAACGAAGCGGAAAACAATGTTGATATCACTTCTACTCTAGCTTGGAAGAACACGATATGAGGTCCATCCTAAGTCTCTGAACTTGAGTCCATGCTTCCCTCACTTGCTTCCTTTCCTCCACACGAAGAGGGAGGGAGTAAGGAAATGTGTTTTCAGAGCAATGAGACGTCCTTTCCTCGGAGTGTGGCGTTAAAGGACTTCCGTTTGTGATTCCTGATCGCTGCTGGATCGGCTGTCAGTGGCTTTAACAGCTGCACACTTCTGACAGAGTTTGTGTTTGCAGACATGTTGGCTGTTCTAATCCTAAAGGCCCTGACACACCAGGCAGTCACCAGAGAACTCGCCGACATCCGACACCGACAGATCCATCGACGAGTTCTCCTGCGTCTTGGCCGTGTGTCGCACTGAAATACACCGCTTTACTTCAGCCGAGCACGTACGAACTGCGCATGCGTGAGTGGCAATAAGTGTCCTTACCAGCAGGCGGTGGTAGTGTGTATTCGTCATTCAAAATAGGCAACAACCGGAAGAAAGAGAAGAAGAACAGACTGTGATATAAACAAACAGCAAATAGCGTGTGTGTTCCATTTTCACTCTCGTCCATTGAAAACATGTATCGTGCGGCACTGGGGATATCAGCCATTGGAGTGTTGCTTGTGCAACACATTATCAAGAAACAGTATCTCAAGAGGCAGAAGCGACGAATTACGAGAAACCGCACTAAATGGGTGAAATCATGGATACTGCAGCGAGAGGCTCATGGGGCTTTCCCGAACCTGTGTCGAGAGCTGGAGTTACATGAAAAGCCAGATTTCCGAAATTTTGCTCGGCTTTTTCCTGTTCAGTTCCACATGTTGGAGGAACTCCTCACTCCAATCATCCAGAGGGAAAACACAACTACCGGGATTGTATCTCCGTGGGGACACGTTTGATGGTTACGCTGCGATTTTTGGCAACAGGTATGCAAGCTAAAGATGTTGCTATATTTGAAATTGCAGCACTTTGTATATTATTGTATATTGTGCTTTAGTAGTAATACCGCAGTGTAATGTAGATGTACTAGTGTAAGTACAAAACCAAAGTACCAAAGTACTGCTTGGTTGCTTGAGAATTTACCAAGGGATCAATAAAGCGTTATCTTCTTCCTATAATAATGCATGTTAAAATATTTCATTATTATATGTTGTATCATTTGTCTGAATCTTCATAGTACTTAAAGTAATCAACTATCTTGTAAACTATAACCTGTAGTTTTGTAGCTAATGAGTGTTTTGTTCAGCTGCTTGTGTAGATAACTCAGTTATGTGTTTGTTAATATTTGCAGGGGAAAGCTTCAGGAGCCTTTCCTACCAGTTCCGAGTGGGAGTGTCAACCATCCGGCAATTCGTTCCTGAGACCTGTACAGCCATCTACGAGGTTTTAAAAGAGAAATACCTGAAGGTATGTGTGGATACTTACTAGTTTTACTGTGCAAACGGTATGTAATACAGTGAGGTCTGTAGGCATTTGAACAGCAAATGTTTGGTTTGCCATATGAAACATGGCTCTTAAAAATATATGTTTTGTTTTTCAGTGCCCAGACACAGTGGAAGAGTGGCAGCAAGTAGCTGATGGATTCCAGGCTCAGTGGGACTTCCCAAACTGCCTAGGTGCCCTGGATGGGAAACACATCAACATCCGCCCCCCTCCAAGAACTGGATCAACATACTACAACTACAAACATACATTTTCCATTGTGCTAATGGCACTGGTCGACAGCAACTACAAGTTCTTGTATGTCGATGTAGGTTGTAATGGGAGGATTTCAGATGGTGGTGTGTTTGGTGGATGCTCACTGCAGGATGCCTTGGAGAATAGGACATGCAACATCCCTGCACCTGCACCACTTCCTGCTTCTGACGAGGCGGTTTGTTACCACATTGTGGCAGATGAGGCATTTCCCCTGAAAGAGTACCTCATGAAGCCCTATCCGAACCGCAGGCTAGCTGTAGAGGAACGCATCTTCAACTACAGGCTGTCGCGGGCTCGGAGGGTGGTAGAAAATGCCTTTGGCATCCTAGCCAACCGTTTTCGGGTCTTCCTAACCACCATAAACATTCAAGACACTGCCAAAGTGGAGGCCATTGTTTTGGCTTGCTGTGCTCTGCACAACTTCCTGCGCACAGAGAACTGTAGCGCATACATGGCGGGAGTTGTTGACCAGGAAGGACCCGATCATGACTGTCCCAGGAAGCTGGAGACAAGACCCTGACCTACGGCAAGCCACCCTGCCACCCACCACCAATAATTCAGCTCGAGCCAAGCAGCACAGGGATGAACTGTGCCAATATTTTAACGGTATCGGTGCAGTGCCTTTTCAGTGGGATAAGATATAGTACCATCTTTTTCTCTCATGGTGGTTTGGCTCATAAAGGGGTTGTGTTGTGTTGTGATATTTCCTCAAGCTTTGGGAAAGTGTATTCTTTGAATGCAGATTTGGGTTCTGCCCGCTCTGTTGATAAAGCTCATTCTAATGTTGTGTTATGTGTGTCTGAAGGTACTAAATAATTTTGCATTGCCTATCCTGCTATTTGTGTTTATTCTTTTAATCACACAGCGATAAGAAACAATAACAATGCCTACATAACTGTCAGTTGCAGCCCTAGCATTAGTATTGGTTATAGTAACAGCGACAACATTAAAATACTTCTAGGCAGATTGAGGAGGATAATGGGAGAATGAACAGAGGGGCAGAGACATCCATCTGAATAATAATAATAACTTTATTTGTATATCACCTTTCATACAGGGGATTGCAGTTCAAAGTGCTTTACATCAGTAAAAAATAAGACATAAAATCAGTGTAAAACAAGCAGCAAAGCATAAAGTGGGATAAAATAATGCAGATATATTATATCAATATAGATATTGTAATCCCAACAGCCCACCTTGTTTATGGTTTGATTCAGTTTAGTAGAATATAAAATACATGAATGATGAAAATGAGCACATAAAGTGCAGACACACTATACTATTCACCTGCATAGTCTAGAGAAGGCTAAGATCCTTATTATGTACTTGGGTACCCTCTCTGGCACATTTTGTCAAATAATTTGAAACAATGAAACACAGAAACATGGTGGAATTATGGCTTCTATATTTTGCTATAATGTCTTTTAAAGCAGAAATACACATATCTGTGCCGTGTTTTCTTTTAAAACCAAACTGGTTGTCAGCTGTGGTAATATACCTTTCCAGCCTATCCAACAGGGTCAATACAAAGGAATATGATCTGTAGTGGCCAACTCATACAAATGTCAATGTTGTCAAGAGAACGTTGCATCAGCTGTGCATATACAGTGATCAAGCCATTATACAGTATGCCATGCTTCACTAATATATGTAAAGCTTTTATCAGGTATTAGAGATTTACATGACAGTATGAGATTATTATCGTTACAAAAATACAGTAAACATTTGCCAAACAGAGATTATCATCCGAAATGTCAGCATTGAAGTTCAAATGAACTGCGGTAGACAGTATCTCATGTACTTAGATACTGTACTTAAGGACAATGTTGAAGTACTTGAGACAAATCCTGCAACTTCATACTTCTGCTCCACAACAGTTCGATGATGAAGAAACCATCACGTCTGAAAGGCTACATGTGAATAGAGGGGCAGAAAACCGTCTTGGACATTTACATTTCAATCTTGAACAAAGAACAGCGGTAGACAGTATGTCATGTACTTAGACACTGTACTTAAGGACAATGTTGAAGTACTTGAGACTAATCCTGCAATTTTACTGCTCCACTCCCATTCAGTGTACTTTATACTGCGCTACATTTATTTGATAACTTCAGTTAACTTTGAAGATTCGAACACTACAAAATATAATCAAGACATATTTTATCATGTATTATTATAGGTTAAAATGTTATTGATCCCATGGTGAATTTCCTAAGCTACCCAGCAGTATATAATGTAATTTAAATCAGCTCCTCCACTTCAGCTCTCTGAAGCAGAAATAAATCATTCTATGTTGTGTTATGTAATGGCTGTAGTATGAAGGTACGAAATAAAGTTTTGCAGTTTGCGGTATAGGTAGAAAGTGGTTTATTATCAAACAATATAATACAAAAAGTAAACTATCAACAAAAATACAATACAATAAAAATGCTATGCAATACAGAAAAAAAACATTGGAGACAACACAAGTGAAAGGTCTAGAGACAAGTGTATGTACTCGAGGTTTGCATGTGCTGGAAGAAGCCATTGTCCATGTATATCAGGTAGGGTCTAATCTGATCCGGTGGCAACAGCGCAGTCTGTGCTCAAACACTTTGGCATGGGCCGCGAGTACGTCATCAACTCCACTCGGGGCCAACTGTGCCAGAGTGTTTGTGATCCCCGCCAGCAATGTTTGTGATGCGTCGACGATGGACTCCTCCCGCAAATCCTGCATCATCCTGCGCTTCGCCGGAGTCCTTCGATTGCTGGGTGTGCTTGGCCTCTCTCCGAGCGGTGACGGTGAGGGTGCCGGCCGCGCCGGTGTGTGCAGATGGTGGATTCTGCCAGGGGAGTGCAGGGCTCAGCATCAGTGTGGAAGGACTCCTCAGTGGTGCTGGCCATTAGACTGCTGGTTTCACTGCTGGTGCCACCGAGGGGTGATTCTGCAGCCTCCGGCATTCCTTAAAAAATGTTAAATAAATTCACAGTTAGTTGGATTTAATACCATGGATTCTTAAAACTGTTTACTAAGCATTCATAACAAAACAATACCCTGAAATGTGTGTGCCATTAGTTCGGGGTGTGGTCAAGTGTGAGAGGCACATTGTAGACACATTGTGATGGCTCTATTCAGATGCTAAAACGTACTTCTAGAAGATTCAGAACACTACAAAATATAATCAAGACATATTTTATCATGTATTATTATTATAGGTTAAGATAAAAGCATTATTGATCCCATGGTGAATTTCATAAGCTACCCAGCAGTATATAATGTAATTTAAATTAGCTCCTCCTTTACCAGCTGCAACATTAAGGTGATGATCACATCAATAATTATAATACAATAATATATATTATTCTGTTATTGTTATATTTACCACTGTAACCACCACATGAATGCAAATAATGTTTTTGTAATTGAAAGAAGCAAGAAACACGTATTTGTACTCAACAAATAAAATAGTTACCGTGAAGGTGAGGTTGGAAGTACTCTCCTTCCTTTTGTGAAAGGCTCCAGAAACTGCAGCCTGTTCAGGAACCACTGTTGTCTGCCGGTCATTGGCGTAGCACAACTACCCGAAGAGGCAAGTCTCCGGTACCGGGTGTACTGGGTTCGCAGAGAATCCCACTTCTTCCGCAGCTCTTTCTCTGAAGCACATAAATAAAGGATGTAAGCATGGTGGCTCAAATCATATCTATATGCAGTGCCAAACAAGTAGCAACAGCTACCAACAAGATAACAACAAAACACAAGGTTGAAATAACAAATTACATTTCACGTACGCTGGCAAAGAATAAAAAACCAACAGTTTCTGCTCAAGAGCTCAATTGATGAAAAAAGATAATCTTACCTGAGAAACCAAGTTGCGATTCTATCTCTCGCCAGAGTCCCGTTTTCACGATTCTGTTGGAGTATTTAGCCTCTGTAATATCGTACAGAGCTGGCCTCTCCTGAATCAAATTGATGAACAGGTCTTCGATTCTTGATTCCAGATCGCCATGATGATAAACACCGATGAGATGAAAATGAATAGCCATCTGTGTGTGTGTGCCTTCTTAAATCATTTGTTTACGTCCCTCACTTCCGTTTCGCTTCTCATTCGCTAGCTGAACAGCCAATCAGAGTGCTTTCTTGGCCCGATAGCTTGTGGTCGACACCCGGCCGATTCAACATGTTGAATCGGCCGGGTGTCGACCGTGAAAGGCCAAATAAGGCGTGTCACGGCCGAGGGTTCGGGACACACCAAATTGACTTTGGGCGACAAGGAACCCATTTTCGCCCAACAACGCAAGACGGCCGATATCGGCCTGGTGTGTAGGGGCCTTTACAAGAGGCTCCCAGTTATCACTGCCAGAGCAGCAGCAGTGTGTTACCTGGCTCACCTCACACCTGCACAGTGGGGGTTCTAGAACATTCTACATGGGGGGGCAAAGGGGGTCAAGAGGTCAGGGTGGCATGGGAGGGCCGACAGTACGTGGTATTTGATACTGTATATAACCTATTTATTGTTAAATCATGGCCTAACACAAGTGTTCTTGATGCACAAGAGAAACAAGGTGTTCAGACTAACTAACTAACATATATATAAAACAGCAGAAAGTACTCGTGATACCCTTGAACTCTGTGTACTGTGAGTACAGTCAAAGTACTTAGTTATAATGAAGTACACAGAGGACATCACCCATCTCTTCAGAGAGCTAGAGGTGACCTGTGCAGCAATACATTTCAATATGTGTCAATACTAAGAGCTGCTAGATTGTTCTGCTGTGATGGAATATGTGAGGAGAATAAGAACATAGCATGAGGTCCTGCTGGAGTCTCCTCTGCCTCCTGACCCCTGCCTCTGGCCCTCTTTCTGACACTTCAGCTTCATTCCTCACATACATGTCTTCTTCTTCACTAATGTCTTCATCTCCTCCTCTTCCTCCTGCTCTGACCCTCCTGGTCTCTTCATCTCCTCCTCTTCCTCCTGCTCTGACCCTCCTGGTCTCTTCATCTCCTCCTCTTCAAAGCTTCTGCCACATGAATATCAAACAGGTTTTCATACAGATTGTGATGGATACTAAATGAGATGTCACTCTGCTACCAGATGAATGTTCACTGACGTTTATATCATGTCTGGATTTGTTCCACTTTTTCATCTCAGTTAACCCCCCATGAACTGTGGTTGCTTAAAACGACTGTCTCTGATGATGTCACTGATGATGTCACTGATGATGTCACTGATGATGTCACTGATGATGTCACTGATGGGCTTACCTGAGCAGGTGAGATTCAGGAAGTAGGAAGAGGAACGTGATGCTGCACACTCCCTCCAGGGAGATCCAGACTCAACACAGTTAGAGCTGATCTCCCACACATCTCTCTCTGAGGACTCCTCTCTCCCTCCCACAGAAACAGCAGAGCCACAGTCGAGCTCTCTGCAGGCGACTCCTGCATCCTTCAGGGTCCAGTCATAGCCCACCACTGGTCTCCATTCTCCCTGATGTTTCACCTCCAGGTCTCCTGCACAGCGACTCTCTCCTCCCACCAGCTGAACACCAGGCTCTGAAGAGAAACAAGAGAGTGATCAGAGAGAGAATAAAGTGAGTTTGATGAGAACAGAATGAACCAATCACAGCTCCTCTCTACCTGAGCAGGTGAGGCTAACAGCTGTGCCAGGTGAGCAGGTGTTTCTCTCTGAGGCTGAGCTACAGTCCAGGAGAGCAGACTCATGGCCTCCACACTGGAACTCTTTGGTCCACATTGGAGCCTCCCCTTCTCCATAGAGTGCCCCCTGGAGGACTGAAGGAGCCCCACAGCCCAGCTGCCGGCAGACCACCTGAGCATCCTGCTGGTCAAAGTCAGACTCACACACTGAGGACCAGGACGGGTTAGACGGGTCAGACTTCACCTCCAGTCTGCCTGAGCACAGACCAGTCCCCCCAGCAGCCTGACAGAGTCTGCAGAGGACAGAAGATCAAACAGAGGTCAAAGACACACCATCAAAGAGATTAAACAATATTCAGAGATTCAAACTGGACTCAGTTCCAACATGAGTTGATGATGAACAACAGAACACATGTTTATAAGAACACAGACTGCAGGTACCCTCACATCTACATCTGATACCCTCTAGCAAGTGGTCTCCATGAGTGAACCCTTTCCCTGTGTCTTCAACAAAGCATCCTCCTCTGCAGATCCTCTGCTCCTTCTGCTCAGCTCCACCTCTGCTCTCTCATGCGGCTTTCACACCAGCGCTTTTCCCTTTCTAGCTCCTAGCTAGAGCTTTTCTGGTTCAGCTCCGGTTTCCCTTTTCAGCTCCCGCTCTGTTCACACCGCCCAGCTGCCGCTGCTGCGTCATGACGTCACCGTTTACATCGCTGATTTTCTCCCCAACGGAGCTCACAACAACAACAACAACAACAACGGGGGACTGCGTCGGGTCGATGATCGTGTTGCTTTTAATCATACGAAGCCAGATTAAATTAAATAACGACTTCTCCAACCTTATACTTTTCTCCAGAGTGCCGTGGTTCATTGTTTATTAATGTGTTTCAGCATTTAGCGACCGCTGCAGTGCTGGCTGCTCTTCCACGGAGTTTATTCTCCCGTTAGCTCCGGGTTAGCTCACACGGCTCTAAAGTATTCACTGTCTGACTGTCACACAAGCAGCTGATACATATCCCCAGTTCCCCTTAAGTGAATGTGTGTCAGTCTGAATTGACGCTGTTTGGCATCACAACGCTGTTATGAAAGTTTCTCTGGTATAACATGGGTGATGTTAGCATAGCAACCGAAGCCGTTTTCTACAGGCACTTTTTACCGGCGTATTTTTCATTATGATTCTACTTGTGATAGTCGGACATGACAACCTGTGCAGCCCATGTATTGATTCCATCCGATAGCTGCTATAATAACAAACAAAACGTCTGCCTGCTCTCCACAATGATCAATAACAGCGAACGGATGGTCAAAGTAAGGTACAAATAAACAGAATCACACGAAGCCTGGTTAGTGTTGCCTGACTTTATAAAGTGTGTTTTTTTTTATAAGTGTGTGGTTGCCTTCTCGTCACTTTGCTCAGCGCTACTGCTTGTAGGCAGGCATGACGGTCAGTGTATGTTTTGGTCATTGGATTTTCTTTTCACAAATGGAAATTCAAAAACAAAAAACGACTGGATATTTGATTTTCATTTTCAAATTGAAAAACCAAAATTGAAATACAAGGCGTTTTTTTTCTGCCATTAGTTCTTCGTGAGATCAATCCTGTTGGACTCAGTAGGCTAGTAGTGAAACTACTCCCACAAGTACTATGAAGTACTTACTGTGTACTTTTTGAGTAATCCTCTGTCAATGTCCCCTCCTGAGAACAAGAATGCATGTTTCTGCTATTTTGAATCAGCGTTAAAACACCTTTCTTCATGAGACTGATATTGTTGGACAGAGTATTTTAAGAGGATATGGTAGACATGATATCAGCAATACTTCCAGTCAGAAGTCCGGCAGCAGCATTTTTACCCCTTGGAAAGTCTTGCCCGCTATTTAAATTGACTTTGATTGAAGTTAATAACAATATTGATATTATATAGATATATATATAGATATAGCATATTTGATGCAGTCTTTTGAACACTTTTAAAATAAAATACTGCAAATTAAGAATATTTGTAATGTTCTGCACAGATAGTGCCTTAACTTGAATTTGAAAACACGTGGCAGCTTATTATTATTACAGCAGATGAAAAGATTTGTGGAAGGATACATTCTTCATGGGCTTCAATGGCTCTCTAGATAAAGGGCGTGTTTATGGTTGCTTGTCTTATCCTCAGATAGGGGTTTGTTTAAAGTGACATTTTAATAAATATTGCAAAAAAGGGCTCCAAAAAAGGCATATATCCTGGCCGGCTTAGCCAGTGTGTATTTTTTCAAGCACCACAAGATTCATAGTTTATAAAGTACAATTCTGGGCCATTGATTGTGTCATTTCTCCAAACACATACAGTAAAAATGGCTGTTTTTGAAGCCTTAAAATGGTACAGGAAAAGGACTTTACATTGTATTATACTTAAAGACAGGCTATTCAGTTAAGAGAAGAGAAAAAATGAAAGAGAACTGTTATAATGGGTGATGTAACATTAATGACAGACATAATATGAGGTCCTTGGCACACATTTTGTGATCATGGGGCATCACCCTTACAGCATCAGGACAATATCATATGGAGTCAGACACTGGAAGTGTGCTGGAGGCGTTGACTGGGACTGATGGAAGGATGAGGCTGATGAGACTGAAGAATCTGCGAGGAACGAACTAGCGGCTGAGAAATAGTTATATATTACAAGACAGCAGCATCATAAGAGGGCAACCAGAGTGACAGAGTGTGTTACTTTGCTGAAGGATATTACTACTAATACATTGAAGTAATTTTACTGTGTACTTTTTGAGAAATCCTCTGTCAAAGTCCCCTGCTGAGAACAAAATCAAGCCACTTCTGCTAAGTTTGATGAGGGAATTATTTTTTGTTGCCATTAGTTCTTCGTGAGATTGATCCTGTTGGACTCAGTACTACTGAAACTACCCCCACAAGTACTATGAAGTACTTACTGTGTACTTTTCCAGTAATCCTCTGTCAATGTCCCCTCCTAGAACAAGAATGCATGTTTTTCTTTTAATAAGCGTTAAAACATTTCTTCCTGAGACTGATATTGTTGGACAGAGTATTTTAAGAGGATGGTGACATGATATCAGCAATACTTCCAGTCAGTACTCCGGCAGCAGCATTTTTACACCTTGGAACTTCTTTAGAGACTGGCCTGGATAGGCTACTATGGAGGGGACTCTGACAGAGGATTACTCACAAAGTACACAGTAAAAGTACTTCATTTCATTTCTGGTAGTGTAGCACCCATAAGGTTGAGGTTGTCTACCTGCACATGCATGTTTATACCACAAGGGGGCAGATCACCTGATGGTTCATCATTGTTTTATGCTGGAGATGAACAGAAGAAGTGTGTCTGTGTGTTGTGCTTTGAGATCGTTTGAGATGCTGACATCTTGCACATGTGCCTTGTGGAAGTTAATAAATGAACGTTTTCTACACCTATAATACCCTTGCGGTCTGAGTGGTGTAACAGTAGCAGTCAAATTAGTACAGAGTCCAACAGTGTCAGTTTTATTAAGAACTTGTGGACAAAAATATTTGTATCACTCATTGAATATAGCAGGAAAAAAAATGAAGAGCAGCTGATTTGAAAAATCAAACTCGAGAGACGGCTGAGGTGACCATGGTGCCAGAAAGCCACAAGTGGGACAGAGCTCTGTCACCACTTGTGGCACAAACATACTCTAGAGTTTTTTACCAAAAGTTCTTAATAAAACTGACACTGTTGGACTCGGTACTAGTTTGACTGCTACCAGAAATGAAATGAAGTACTTTTACTGTGTACTTTTTGAGTAATCCTCTGTCAGAGTCCCCTCCATAGTAGCCTACATAATGTATGTTTATCTGCTATCTTTGATGAGTGATAAAAAGACAATTTTACCATTAGTTCTTAATGAAATTGATACTGTTTGACTTTGTATTAGTTAGCCTACTACTACAATACATTGAAGTAATTTTACTCTTTACTTTTTGAGAAATCCTCTGTCAAAGTCCCGCTGAGAACAAAATCAAGCCACTTCTGCTCTAGAGTATGTTTGTGTGGGACAATGTGGCCCGTGGGACATGTAAATGCAATGTCGACGCGTGAACTGTCAACGGGGGGTGGAGAGACACTATGGACGCTCGTGAACTGTCAGCGGGGGGGGGGGGGGTACACTGTGAACCTCTGTCGCTGTCAGAGCAACTTACATGATGCCGTTTAAAACCATAGACTGTATATATAAAGTTTAAAACATATAATAATAAAGGGCGGTGCCGGCCGTCAGCGAACCGAGCCGGCCTTTCTCCGCATCTGATTCATGTCATAAATCAGATTTTAGAAAAGCGTTTTAGCCAATCAAAATGAAATATGCGGAACATCGTCTCAATTTGCGGAACGCACCAAAAGTCGTGAAAATGCTGTGCAATACCGCACAAAGCGGGACATCTGGTCACCCAGACGGCTGAGTTGACCGCAGTGCAGAATCGCTGTATAGTTGAAATCTCCTAACAATGTTGTCCATTTTAGAAATAGGCCTATTATATTTACAGCCCTTTATAACATTCATTTTCTGGGCTCAAAGTGAGTCTTGGCCGTTTTCATTGTGATCGCTAAATTCCCCTTGTTTATAATCACAGTTCCTTCAACAGGATACTGTAGTGATTCAAAGTGTGATTTTAGCATAGCCTACGAGTGCTTTTGTTTTGAAATCACTTCCGTGAGTTTCGTCTGCGCTCTTATTTTGTAAGGTAACTTCCGGTAGCAGAATATGAAAAAAGGGTTTTTTTTTGTTTCTGTTTTCTAGTGATTTTATTTTTTGTTTTGAGAAGTAGAAAATGAAAATCATCCCGTTTTTTAAGTTTAGTAAATCCCTTTTTGACCGTGATAAAGAAAAACGCCTTGTATTTCAATTTTGGTTTTTCAATTTGAAAACGAAAATCAAATATCCAGTCGTTTTTTGTTTTTGAATTTCCATTTGTGAAAAGAAAATCCAATGACCAAAACATACAATGACCCATGACGAGACTCTTCAGTCGACCCATGTTCAGGGGAGGTGGGTTTAGTTTCCTGCACGCCTCGACGTAAGAGAGACGTAAGCGACGCCGCGTCATAGCTCCGAAGCTCTTGCCTCTAGACCGACAATTTTTTGGAGCTGGAAGTGAACCGTATTCAGGAGCTATGAGGCGGCGCCGCTGCGGTGTGAACAGGAAAAAACTGTACTTTTCAGCTCCAGCTCCGAGCCGGAGCTGAAAAAGCGCCGGTGTGAAAGGGGCAACAGAGACACTTTCAAAAGGCTTGATTCTTTACTCTCACATGTGTGTTTCACATGTGTTATCTGATTGATGTTTGTAAACACGTTGTTCTTAAATATGGCGTCATCATTGAATTCAAGCTGCTGTTTGTTTATTGATCTCGTGTTTTCCATTACATGGTGAATTGTATCATTCTAGAGGTGGAGGCTCCAAATAACCCGGTGGGTTTCATGACTCTTCATATCAGCCGTGCTCCAGGCTGCAAGGAGTGAAATGAAATGTAACACTGCTTGTTCATTTCTTTTGGTTCACATTACATTGATACATTTTAGAGACACAGAAAGCACAGAGAGGCAGAATCTGGAGTGAGACGGCCCCTGCTGTGAGGACGATGGCTCTGGGTTAGGGTTAGGGTTAGACTATTCGACTGTGAGCTATGTAGGCCAATCACAACAGGCCACGTAAAATGGCCTGTTGTGATTGGATAGAACATCTCACACAACAGAAGCCTGATTACTTCAATAAATGTTGCTTCTAATTGTATGAATTTTTTTAAAGGGAAACTTATTTTTGCTATTATTTAATTATTTAATTATTCATTTTGATAATCAAATAAAAATCCGGTAAACTATATTTTCTCTCAGTCATTGTTGATGAATGAGTGGGTGGGCCTATAGAGCCAGTAGCCCACCCACTACGCCCGGCTGCTTCATACACTGTTCATCATTTGTTATTTGGGTTTGTGTATTTTTTAATTGTAAAAACAAGAAAATTAAAACAATAAATTAAAATGTCATCGATGATGTCACTGATGATGTCACTGATGATGTCACGGATGGGCTTACCTGAGCAGGTGAGAGTCAGGATGTGTTTAGAGGAATCTGGTGCTGCACACTCCCTCAGAGCAGATCCAGACTGAACACAGTCAGGACTGATCATCCACACATCTCTCTCTGAGGACTCCTCTCTCCGTCCCACAGAAACAGCAGAGCCACAGTCGAGCTCTCTGCAGGCGACTCCTGCTGCCTTCAGGGTCCAGGGAGAGTCATAGTCATAGCCCACCACTTGTCTCCATTCTCCCTCATGTTCCACCTCCAGAGCTCCTGCACAGCGACTCTCTCCTCCCACCAGCCTAACACCAGGCTCTGAAGAGAAACAAGAGAGTCGTGTCCTTCATTGATATTAGCATATTTTAATAATTAATCATTTATACTATTAATACTTCTGAGTGATAATCAGATCATTAACTCCAGCTCTCTATAAACCAGTGGTGGGAAGTAATAAAGTACATATACTCAAGTACTGTAAGTACAGGTTTGAATTACTTTACTGGAGTATATCGTTTTATAATACTACTACATCACATGTATTCAGGGGCGCATCTAGAAAAATATTCAAGGTGTGGCAAGAGGGTGGCAGGAGAATTTCAGGGGTGGCATCCAGAAGTATATGCTGATTTAATCTCAGTCATATCAATCAATGTTAACTTGGAAAGCCACAATATTTATATTTTAACTCAATAACATTAGGTGACATTAATGTGGCACATCAGTAAAGCCTAACATATAAATATATAAGGTGGCAGACATCATTGAATGAATTTTAACTGAACAATAACTGAATGAGTTTGTTTCACTCTTAGACCAGCAGGGGTACCAAATCTATGCAGACTGCTGCAATAAGTACATTAATGAACTGTCTCATCGATGTTTGTCTGAATGAATATGATACTATTAACAATCATATTATTCCTATCAGCTGTCAATCACTGTTATGATTCACATATTCAGTGTTATTATTAAATAAACTATATTTTTTGGAGGAGTTCATGATGAATGTTCCTCAAGATGCTTGCTCACCCTCCTTCAAATTTGAAAGACAAGTAATTATATCATGTATCAAAAGAATCAAAGGAACAGTTCAGCGCCCCACGACTTTACTGCAAACAGTTACAACCTGGACTTTACATCAGAAAGAACAAACATTAAAGAAGTGACTAACTGCATCAGTTAGGGTTAAACAACGTGTATTCAGCTCAAACATACATCGCTGCAGTTATTATCCAGTGGAAAGTCCTTACCTGGCCTAGTTAAATCAAAGTGGTTACTTTCTGTTGGCTGGGCAGTGAAGTTTTACACACCGTCTTATTTGACTTTCTCAGGACTTTAAACTGTTTTTTGGGGGCAGACCCCCACAAAGAAGAAAAATGTTATACACACGTAAGGTCATCATCTTAACAGTTTGTTATGCTCATCGAGTCATCCGTGAGCAGAGCATCAAGTTGGCATACAGCTGAATGCGGCGATTACCATGTTGTTCAGCAAAACTCCTCACAGACTGATTAAGATCCAAAGCTTTAGTGCGTTTTGATTCCATGCTGAGTACAGCCACACTGACAGGCTCTTCTCTGTCATTGTAGACCGCAAATTTCTCATTCCTTCAGTCTACTTCAGGGGTGTCAAACTCAATTTCATCCCGGGCCACATCAGCATTATGGTTGCACTCAAAGGGCCGGTTGTAACTTTAAGACTATATAAAAAGACATATATAAATATATCATATATATAAATAATGTATTATATTACATTATTGCCTCTGCATTGGATTATTATGGATAGGGTAATAACTTCATAATTAACTACGTCTGAAAGCAGAAGTCTAGGGCAAATAATTGCAAGCCTCTTCAGTAAGAATGTCACAAATGATTTTAAAAGAAAAGCCACATTCTGGAAAAACAAAAAAAGAAGTGACATTTTGAAAGAAAAAATCTATTTATGAGAAAAAGGCTAATTCTAAGAAAAACGGCATATTTTGACAAAAAATTTGAGATGCATTGTGGGACATGTCGTTTATGGGCAACGTGCTTCTGTAAATCATCATGTAACTGTATAATAAACATATTATATTCTTTGCAAGCTCTTCTGGGGCCACATCAAATGAAGTCGCGGGCCGGATTTGGCCCCCGGGCCTTGAGTTTGACACCCCTGGTCTACTTGGATCCGAAATGCTTCTCGTTTAGCGCCGTCCCGTTCAAATGAATTTGCCGCCAATCATATTTCCACGCTCGCGCCAGGGAGGGGTTACAAGGCTCGCGTCTTGTGCTGCATTCACTTGCACTCGGACATTAGGGATTTTCTCTCATAAATGTCCGATGAGCCACAACTTTTCTTTCAAAACAAAACTGCCAACTGGGGTGGCAACCAGGGTGGAAAGGCATTTTTCTGAGGTGGCAGCTGCCACCCCGTGCCACCCCGTAGAACCGCCACTGCATGTATTCAACAAAATGAGTTTGAGGTTGCACTGAAAAAAACGGGGAGTAAGATTTAGGAAAATCGAGGTAAGAAAATGCACTCAGAAAACCTAAGTAAATGTAACAACGTATATTTCAAGTAGCTTCTACTTACAGTTAAGAAGTGTTTGTTACTAAAGGCACTTAAGTAAACTTTACTGTCACACTCAGTTTTTGTAAGTACATTTTACTTACTATTGTATAGTGGATTTGACTTAAAGGTGGGGTAGGTAAGTTTGAGAAACCGGCTCGAGATACACTTTTTGTTATATTCCATGGAATGCTCTTAACATCCCGATAGCAATGAATATCTTAAGTGTGGTGTGTGAAGAGGAGACGAGAGAGCTGCAGTGACGCGTCCTAAACCAGGAAGTAAGCTGCGCATGGCTTCCCTCGACAAAAAAGCAATGAGATTTCTCCATAGGGTTTTAGAAAATAGCTGTAGATAAGATCTGTGGGAAACGTACCTGTTAGATAAATGTACGTTTTGTTCAGCCGGATAACATCCACATGTCTACCCTACTTTTATAATTTTTTAATCATAAATCTATCGATTAGATTTATGATAGACTTTTGAAACTACAAGAAGATAAGGAGGACTTTTACAAAAAAGTAATAGACATTTTTGTCCAGAAGGATAGGCAAATGGACTTCATCTTCAAGTCAAGGTAAGACCGCAATTTTATTGAAAATGGGATCTTACTAAGAGAGAACAATTCAATATTTAAATGATAAAATTACATGTTTTGGGTATCCTTTTGTTGAACTGTTTAAAATTAATCGAAGCATCAGACAAAAAAAGCTTTTGAAAATAACATTATATTTTGGTTTAGGTCAAAATATAATATTTGTAAACCTGAAGAGTCAGTGCCAGTGCCTCACCAGCCATGAACCTCACTGCACGTCACTGCAGAAGCTTATATATAGACATCTACGTTTTTTGTGCCCCACCACTTTTGTACATATAAAAACGCCACTGGTGAAGAGAGAGGGGGGGTTTTGAGGCTGTTTGAGGCTTGAGAGCTTGGGGGAAGTTTTCTGAGGCCCAAGCCCTGGGCCCTGGGCCTGGGCTTGGGCCCTGGGCCTGGGCTTGGGCCTGGGGCCTGGGCCTGGGCCTGGGCTCGTTTAGAAGGCTTTTTTAGGACATTTGACTTGTGAACTTGCTTTTGTACTTTGACCTTGTGTCTTTTGTTATTTTTGGATTCTTGTAAATCCGCTATTTTTGTTAAAACCTTAATAAAACCGTTTGTACTTTGTACATTTCGACTCTGAAGGTATCTGCTTGGTCTTAGAGTGAGGTAAGAACACCCTTCCTTGGAAAAGGCTGACATTATTTGATAATTTGGATTCTAAATTGTTTAAGGGGAATAGAAACTCTGCGAGAAAAGTTGTCTCGAGTGTGCACGTTCAGGAGGATTCGAAAGATGGAAACTCACCCGTGTCACATTATATCACACACACCCAATAGACCATGGGTCGGCAACAGGCGGCCCGCGGGCCATTGTTGGCCCGCCAGCAATAATATTTTGGCCCGTCATTTTGAGAATAAAAAATTAAAAAATATTTTGAGATTATTTTTTTTTTTTTTTTTTTTTACAACACCGGACCGACAGTCCACATATAGGCTATAATTTCCGAATAGAGAATTTACCTACACCTGAAGAATGCTTATTGTACTTTTATCTATGTTGAGAATGAATGACATACAGCACAGGCACAATCAGGCAGCGGGGTGCACTGACGTCAATTAAGTACTTATTTAAAGGACACCTATCATGCTATATTTAAATGATATATTGTAGGGCCATACCTATATAAGGTGTATTTATACGTTTCTGTTTTCAAAATACCAAACAGATCATGCATTTTAGCCATGCCTCATTTCACTCTATTTGCTGTTCTCCAGCCCTGTTTTTGCAGGGGGCTGATTCTGTGAGCTGCAGCTGACCACGCCCCCCTGCAGGAGAGGGGAGCGCGCTCTGATCAAGTCAGAAGAGGGGAGAAAAAGAGATCTCCGTCCTCCGTGTTTTATTCTTATATTATTATATAGAATCGTTATTCATTTGTTTTAAAGCTCAATAAATAACAAAGAAGACCTTTGACCGGCATTTTTCTAATTTTGTCCGGAAGATTTAAACTTTAACGGACATCTTGACCGGCGAACTGAACTGAAACTCTGCCGCACGGTCGTTCCTTGGAAGAGGCGGAGAGGCGGAGAGGTGGGTGTTTGTCATCTGCTGGTGGACTAACCGGAGAGAATTACAGTGCTTGCCTTGGGGAGGGAGAACAAAAGCCACAGCGGAGAATAAACAGAAGGGTAACCATGGCAACCATGCGCGGGAAGTCTTCTTCGCTGCTTTTGTGGCAGATTACAGCGCCACTTACAGGCCTGGCATATGTACTACAGAGGCTCTGGATTGGGCGCCTATATCATCAGTGAACCAATCAGCGGATCTGACTGGGTTATGCGCGATATCAGAGTTTTTTCTGAACCGGGGAACAGGGGCGCTGCGCCCTCTTACCAAAATCAATTCCTTGAATTAGGCTTTGATTATGTTCTGGCCCTCCATCTTGTGGCTCAGAAAAAAATTCGCCCACGGCCAAACTTACTTGCCTACCCCTGCAATAGACACTTCAGTGCTGGTGTGGCGGACTAGAACTATTTTAAGAAATAAGTACTTCCTTATTTGTGCAGACAATGGCTCAAGTGCTAAGAGAGTTTATCCCCTGAGAGTTGCAACAGGGAAGACTTTTTCTACAAGATTGGCAGAACTGTTAATTCAATTTCCAGATATTGAATCATTAAGAATAGAATGGAAAACATTTTAAGAACTTTGATGTTCAAGATTTGTTAGAATCACGCGGTGTCACACAAATCTAGTCCGTCTCTTATAAACCTGAAACTAATGGTGTTGCTGAAAAAGCGCTTAGAAATTAAATGTATTATTATTATTATTAAAACTGAGGGAGAAGACACCGTAGTGCAGGTAAATACAAATAAATGAGCTTGAGCCTAAGTACACTGCACACAGATAAGAAAGACAAATAATGGCCCTGCCACAGACTGCACTAGCGAATACATTCGGGGGGCTGGTAACCCTGGTCCAGGACGGGGTTTGTGATCTCATCTAGTGGGGAAAGCCCTACTGGGTGCCAATATGGCCAAGCAAGGATACCTTGTGAAGAGAGACTGGAGCCTTTGGAGTGGGGACCTTATGTGCTCGGTGAATGTGTAATTGGTAGAGTTGTTACTGCCATGGTAAGATGGCACGGCCCAAACCATGAGAAGCCGGCACGGCTCCCTAATGGGCCGTCTTTGAATCCTCCACACACAGGATTGCCTGGTCTCGGAAAGAGAGGGAGGCAAAGTGTAACTGTGCAGAGACTGCTCTTTGGAGCATCAGCCGAGGCTGGTAGTTGGCACTTGGCCACCTCAGGATAAGGCAGCAATATCTAGCTGTCATTGCATGGGATGGGGAGAAATGAAGGACCTGCGAGTCCCATCTGGGACTTTTTCTGTTCAGAGCACAGAGCTTGTGTGTATTGTGTGTCTGCTAGTTCAATATAGGATCCAATGCATTCTGTTTTTGGTAAAATAAGAAGACATTTGTGAATGATTTACAGCTAAAAATGTTCTATGCTTTCAATAAAGCTAAGTGGGGACTTTTGGCTTTTCTTATTATTCTAGCTGTCGCGATAGTTTTAGGTGTTTTGTTCAGATTTGGACTGCTTCAACGAGCACTACTGATAATTCACCTTAAGATGATTTGGCTGGCCTCTTAAACTACTAAGGCTAATCTTAAAATGCATAGTTTCTTTTTGGGTCATGGGTTAACAAAACAAGGGAGTTAAACAAAGGAAGACATTTAGGGAGGGAGAGTCCTGTTGTTCAGGGGAAATGGAGAGGTTGGCTTCGGTAGATCAACAGGATTTCTCCTCTCCCAACTTTGCTAAAAACCTTTATCCATAAAAGCTGCTTAAGAAAACAATTATAAAGAAAATGTTCAAAACTGCTGAGAGGGAGATTTCTCCTCTTTTGCCTCTCCTCCTTGCTGCAGGCTAAGCACCGGATGTTGATGTGGTTTGACATGCAGCTCCGAGATAGAGATCAGCACCCCCGCCTTTACATACTCTCACTACTCTGGACCTGAGACAGTGACAGTGTGTAATGGAGAGACCGAACTTTACCTCTGAGAATGCTTCATCCCAGTCAATACAAGAGATCCTGATTGGAATATTTTGACTTTTCATTTAGTTTTGATTACCCCAAAGTCGTTAAAGAATGGGGGATTTGTGACTTTGATCTTAGCCCATTTTACTTATTATAAACTGTCAAAATGGCCTTATCAATCGGCCAACGCTGAGTTGTTTATTGATTCATCCATTTTGAGCAGAAAGAGAGTTCAGTTGTGTTATTAGTTTTTCCTATCAGGGAGCAGTTCAATAAGTAGAATCATGTTAGAAGGTTTTTAAAAAAGTCATTAGAATAGGTTTGCTCACTTTGGAGATTTTGACCAACTCCTTTTGTATCTGGTGTTTATCCACTCCTGGTTGGTAGTAATGAATTTAAAACCAAGTAGATGTAACAATATCTTTAAGAAAATGTGTGGACCTGACCTGCTGACATTGTGCCGTTAAGAGTGCAGAGTATCTAGATTTATTTTTAACATCTTGAGAGCGGTTACAGCGGGTATGAAGACACTGAAGCACAGGATGCAGGCGGCCTACCCAAAGGACTTGAACCAACTTCCTGGGCCAGCGAATCGTAGAGACAAGCTGTCCTTATTGTCTCTGTTAATAAATGAAGTCTCTGTTAATAAATTAAAGTATAAAGTTTGCTTCTATAGTCTCTTGCCTCCTCCCTCTCTGCATCAGGTGGTTTCCCCTTTTCTATCTTTGAGGGAGAAGGAGGTCACATATGTTCAACTTTTACTTAATGAACAATTAAAAATGTAAAGTTAAAATAAACAATAAAGACTTATAGTAATAATATGCAAATAAGCAAAAGTGTGAGGGCCGGGGCCTTCTATCAAGGATACAGAATACCTGGTTAAAGGATATTCTACCCAGAGACCCAGAACAACATCTCTGGTCGCATTTAGTTTCTAACACAAAACCACTGAAATGCGTCGTGCATGGACCGAGAAGGACAAACAAATCAACGTAACACTGTGATATTACAGATCAACACACATACCATTCTCATTTATTCATTTTATTTATATTTTATTTATATAATTAAATCTATTTTTTGTTTGTTTTATCTGAGTGTTCCAGGGTCTTCTCTGAATACCTTGAAGGCCCTGACGGTTCACCTCTGGTTAACACACAGCCTTTCAGAGCAGCCTATCAGAACAGAGTGTGTGTGTGTGTGTGTGTGTGTGTGTGTGTGGTGTGTGTGTGTGTGTGTGTGTGTGTGTGTGTGTGTGTGTGTTGTGTGTGTGTGTGTGTGTGTGTGTGTGTTGTGTGTTGGTATGTGTGTGTGGTGTGTGTTTGTGTGTGGTGTGTGTGTGCTCCAACAAGCCGTTTAGGACAGAGATGAATACACATACTATACTGAGATGCTGTATGAGAAACCAATGTGTGTTTGGAACATTGCACAATGTAAATCTATTCTAGTAGACCTCAACAATGGAATTATGATCAGCTGAAATGGCCATGACATGGGACCTTTAATAAAACCGGTTTGTACTTTGAACATTTCGACCCAATTCCTGGTCTCTCTCTCGTGGTCTCTGAAGGTATCTGCTTGCAGGACACAGTTGATCCTGAGTCCTGTCAGTTAAAGTGTTTCATAGTTAGCTTAGTAAGCATCAACCTAGCACTGAAATATATGGATGTTATGTGACAGCATTTCTGAGAAAAAGTCAGGTGAAATGGTGACATGCCACTGCTTTACGTGTCGACAGCATGTTTGAACGTATTTGCAGCAGTAAATGTGGCTGTTTGGCCATTGGCGTTGCCATAACAACACCTGCATTTAAATGTGCAACCGCTTTTTGTGACAGATTTTTGCATGAAATTATAATTCTTCTGAATGATATTCCTATTGACAGCTAGTTTCTATGTGAACATTATGAGATGGACAGCCAGAGAGAATAAATGAAAAACAGTTATGAAATACTATATGACAAAACAAGAATACAGTTTAAAAGGGGAGTGATTTGTAAAATATAAGAAAAAGAAAATCTGTTTACAGTTCTGTTTCATATGGGTGTTGAGAGATGCATCCATAGATCTCTTAATTTTGCTCTCAAAGTGCACCAGATTGATGCTTTTAACTTCAATATAACGCCGCACCCCCAACTCTTACTGACTTCCCACGTCCCTGGTGGGTCCTGAAGCTGCCCTAATTACCAAGGAGTCTCCCAACGACACAGGGTCTCTCCTCCAGGGGCAGTTTAGATACTGCTCTGGGGTTCTACCAGCCCACCAACACCTACTACACTATACACTCCGTTTTTGCTATCTAGCGGTCGGACATCCGAGGCTGGAGTGCCTAAACTAGGGATACGACGGGCAGTTTGGTGTTAGAGGCCACGCTGTAAACGCCCCCCTAGATTACGTTGATCTTGCGTGTAGATTCTGCGGGGGTTTAGTCCTAAAAAGATTGGACGGCCGTGTTTTCTGAGCCTTATCAGCACCGGAGCTCGGTATCGGAGACGGCCTAGATATTAACCTTGGTTGAATCGAAGTTAGATTCCTTTTCAATGTGATGATCTGATGGTATTTATAAAGTATAATCATGAAAAGTGGTGGTGATGAAAAGGTGATGATGGTTTGTTGTTGACCTTTGAAGTATATCCTGGTTTCACAAACATGGTAGAATCATAAATTATGAAACTAGGATCAGCTAGTGGTGAAGTCTTTAAACTACATCATGCTTTATGATAAAGGTTGTTTACAGACTTGAATCACTTAAAGAGTAACAGGTGAATAAACTGAGCACTTTACCTGTTGAGTTGTGTTCTCCTTCAGCCTGGAGTCCTGAGGAGAAATCAGAAGATAAGGTAAACAGAGTTTTCTATCATCTCAGGAACACGCAGTGAACTCACTCTGGAGTCATTTCACCAGTTTACTAAAGCTGAGAATAACACGTTCATACAGAGAAGTCATATATTCAGAGTTAAAGCAACAGCTCAGTTTAGAGAATATGCTCCTTCAATTCAAATGAGTCATGGAGCACCATCATCACACTGACATATGTTCTACAGCAACAATTACATTAGGAGGAACCACAGAGGATGCTGCCAGTTCCCACCTTCTGCTGTCCCCTGAACGCCTCACTCCCCCTGCTATGCATGTGTGTGTCCTCAAGTGTGTGTGTATGTTTGTGTGTGACAGTGTGTTTTTGTGTATATTGTTTGAGCATCCTCCCGTGTGTGTGTGTGTGTGTGTGTGTGTGTGTGTGTGTGTGTGTGTGTGGTGTGTGTGTGTGTGTGTGTGTGTGTGTGTGTGGTGTGTGTGTGTGTGTGTGTGTGTGTGTGTGTGTGTGTGTGTGCTTCTGCCACCGAGTCTTCTGAGGCTGAGATCCCCAGTACGAGTGAGCTAGCTCCTCAGAGATCTTCAATCTCCAACACACAGGTACTTCTTCAATGGATTTTCCCTTGACTTAATTTCCCTAATAATTCAGTATTTAACAATTGCCTGTTTTATTGATATTTGGTATTGGCATTTGATGGTTCAATTGGCTTTTCTGTAGATCAGTGTATCTCTGAATTTGTGCTGCCGAACACAGTCAGGTTTTTCTGATTAAATGGGGTCCAGTCAGGGGGCCTTTCGCAGAATACTTACACAACACATGTCAGGGGTGCTGTTGTTGTGGGGTCCACGTAACTGTGTTACTAGAACCACATTAAACTATACTTCTTTGTATTTTTCTGACCATAAACTGAAGGAAACATCATGTTTGACATGTGTGCTCTAACGTTAGCTCAGTTTGCTTTGTACCAGTCATACCAACTGTTGGTGAGAGGTCAATTCATGCTCCCAGACTTCACCTACACCTCTTTTTAACTGTTTGAGTTACATGAGGCAACACATTTATAGCAGATATCAGAGCCAACTTACACATATCAAAATAAAGAATGATTGTGAGTCATATAAACATTATCCAATACCTCCTTACTCATTTTGAGTAGGTTTTCTGTTTATGTTTATTGTTGTTGCATTGAAACAATATATTAATACTGTTGAATTATTTTCAGGTTGGAGAGCACGCTACTGCCACCGAGTCTTCTGAGGCTGAGATCCCCAGTTCAAGTGAGCCAGCTCCTCAGAGATCTTCAATCTCCAACACACAGGTACTTCTTCAATGGATTTGTCCCTTGACTTAATTTCCCTAATAATTCAGTATTTAACAATTGCCTGTTTTATTGATATTTGGTATTGGCATTTGATGGTTCAATTGGCTTTTCTGTAGATCAGTGTATCTCTGAATGTGTGCTGCCGAACACAGTCAGGATTTTCTGATTAAATGGGGTCCAGTCAGGGGGCCTTCAGAGGAGTAGTCTCACCCTTTAGCAGAATACTCTCACACACACATGTCAGGGGTACTGTTGTTGTGGGGTCCACGTAACTGTGTTACTATCACCACATTAAACTACACTTCTTTCTGTTTTTCTGACCATAAACTGAAGGAAACATCATGTTTGACATGTGTGCTCTAACGTTAGCTCAGTTTGCTTTGTACCAGTCATACCAACTGTTGGTGAGAGGTAATTCATGCTCCCAGACTTCACCTACACCTCTTTTTAACTGTTTGAGTTACATGAGGCAACACATTTATAGCAGACATCAGAGCCAATTTACAGATATCAAAATTAAGAATGATTATGAGTCATATAAACATTATCCAATACCTCCTTACTCATTTTGCAACACATAATTGATTATTTTGTCTCTGGTTTTCAGAGGGTCAAGTCACATCAACTCAGATGGAGGAGAATAAAACAACAATGAGAGATGGGAGCAATACAGATGAAGCATCGCAACAGGGCCCCATGACACCTCCACCAGCCGTTCAACCACAGACCCAGAGAAGGCAAAAAGGTCAACTTTTAGACCATACTTTGTTACTGAATGCTCTTCCATGGTTGATGTAATGTTTCATGGTTCTACACTGACATCTTTTAGATCTGCTTGTGTATAATGTTAACTCTTTTGAATATATAACATTACATTTTGCATCCTCTTATTTGAAAGCAATTTTTCTTTGTTTCAATCCAATGTAAAAGGGTTATTTTAAACGCATTAGAAAATGTATACCTAGTTTAGCACCAGGCTTATGCAGTTAGTTTTGGTGCGTTTATTTATGAGGTTTTGAGATATTCTCCTCTGAAACTTTCGCAAAAAAGGCTTCCGTCCACACGCAATAGACACCGGATAGTGTCTGTTCACACGAGACAGCTCCGTTTAGCTCCAACCGCTGGAAAAGCTGCAGTACATATGCCGAGCCTGTACGTGGCGCTGTAACTTCTTCCACAAAAGCAGCGAAGAAGAATGGTTGTCATGGCTGCACTTCTGTTTATTCTCCGCGGTGGGGCCGAGGGAACCGGGCAGAGTTTTTCGCCGGTCAACGTGTGTTAAATTTGAAATCTTCTGTACAAAATTATAAAGGTGCCGGTCAAAGGTCTTCTTTGTTATTTATTGAGCTTTAAAACAAATGAATAACGACTCTATATAATGATATATAATAAAATACACGGAGCCTCTCTTTTTCCTCTCTTCTGACAGCGTCAGTGTCTGTCTCATACAGCAGCTGATCCAGTAATGAGTGACTCGACAGTAAAAATAAACATATTTATAACTAGTTTAGGTAGTTTGAGAGGTAATTAAAATAGCTAAGGGTGATGATCTGACTTGAAGTGTGTGTTTTGCTCCCGCTGCATCACAGCAGGAGGAGCTGCGTGTCTCCGTCCTGTCAGATTAGACTTCACTCGCGTTTATGTCCATATCGAGAGAAAGATAAATAATCTGAATTCAGTGTGCAGTGTACTTTTGGGGGTGAGCAGCAGAGGTGGGGGGAGGCAGGGCTATTGCGTCATCATTATCAGAAAATGATCGTATAGGGGCGATCACACGGAGCCGTTTGACCCCCGAGAGCGCTCCATTTGCAGATCTATCCACCTTGGGACCCGTTATCGTTTGGGGTCCGTTTCTATCATTTAGTTACGGCCTCGTGTGGCAAAAAGGGCTATACGCAAGAGAAATATGCGGATACAACCCGTTTTCGTCCTTGTGGGGCACCAGCCTAAATCTCATCTCTTTTTTGTAATCTTCCTTTCATCTCAACTACCTTATCATCTCTTCTAGTTTCTCATATTATCTTGTTTTTTTCTTAACACAATTTAATCTTGTCCCTTTTCACACTTTCAATTTCCTTATTTCTTTCAATGTCCCAAATATCACATCTGGTGTCTTCGTCTGTATCTACCATTTTATTGTGTCATTACCTTTGAATCGCATATCATTACTTAAGTAATCTCCCTTCATGTCTAACATAAACGTTTTGAAGGTTAAATTCTTCCAGTGACCTTACTCTCATTTAAATCAGCCACAAGTTGTTTTTTAAGTCCTTTTTGGGACCTCTGTTATATAATAATGCCGTTCTTAAATGGCGATACCTTTTTGTGTACACTGAATACAGTTCTTCTTTTGAAAATTAAAAGTCTAATAACGACAATCTCCTTGTATTTACTGGAAAGCTCTATAATAACTTTGTATTGCTTAAATGGAAATTACAATTACTATTTAAGCAGAATAGCCTTATAAGCATGACTTATATGGCTTCAATAATTAACACTTAGAACACAAACCCCTCTTTATTTAAAAGAAGGAAACTGATGCAAATCAGTAAATGTACTGTGAGTCTGATTCACGAGTTCAGACATCCCAGTGTAACAGTGGGTAAATAGACTAAAAAACATTACTATAATAGCTTAAATATTAATTAAAATGCTATCAGTACATTGGAATTCAATATAATTGTGTCACTCAACAGAAGCTACATGTTGACACTAAAGGTGAAAATCATTCTGCATCATGATAGCCCTCACTTTGACAGTCAAAGGTGTTTCATTGTTACCTAAAGTAAGTTTAGTAATACAGTGTGCAAAGTGACCCCACTAATGTTTTAAACCAGACAGTGTATTTTTGGAGCCCACACATGACTAAAAGCCAGACAGCGTGTATATATGGACCCCTCCTGTAACTCTGTACCTGACAAGACCCCATGAAACGGGTTATAGTCCGGTCAGTGACCTCTACTTTCTCTGATTGATAATTTGAAGTGAAATCTTTGTTTGTGTCCACTTCAGGATTCAGCCTGATTTTTTACAGTGCTGTACAACCTTCAGAAAGGGTGGATCCCAAAAGTGATGGTCTGGTCAGGTACCCCCAGAATGCAACAAAGACAAGGATGTGTGTGTGTGTGTGTGTGGTGTGTGTGTGGTGTGTGTGTGTGTGGTGTGTGTGTGTGTCTACAGAGAGGGCATGTGAGACACTAACCCGTCATGTAGATAAGATCAGCAGCGTGGCCAACATCACTGCGTAGAGTCGCAGAAATAAAGAGCAGCATAGAAACCCTGTTTGAAACTCTGTGTGCACGGCGGCACGATCACTGGGAACACAGCACTCAGGAGCAAGGCACACACTCACAAGAACCAAACAAAGCAGCTTTGCTCGGGCCTTCAACTTGGGCAACCGCTGACCGAGCAGCAAACACAGAATGCAGAGTAAGCACCAAGGTGTTTATTCCACATGCAAACCATCTCCCTACTGCGTGATGCTTTCCAGGGTCCCACATTCTGCAGTGGAGACCCCGAAAGTTAAGGCAGACTTAAATGCCCCCATGACACTTGGCATGGCTACCAGGGTCTTGTGGAAGGAGGTGAGGAGTGTATTAATGGTCCATTTCCCATCACCTCGGGGCGTATAGAGCCTTCAATGTGTGCAAAGAAACAGTTCGAACGCAACATACTCGGCTTCTACAAGTTTAGTGCTGCTCAATTCCTGATTGGTCTGAATGTGGGCCAATCACAAATCACAAAAGTCTGTACAACACATGTAGAGTATTTGACGTAGGATATATTTACTAGATATTACTATCTAAGATCACACACATCGTAGCATTAAAGTGCACCATGTCTGTGATGGTGCCGGGCCTGTGTGTGTGTGTGTGTGTGTGTGTGTGTGTGTGTGTGGTGTGTGTGTGTGTGTGTGTGTGTGGTGTGTGTGTGTGTGTGTGTGTGTGTGTGTGTGTGTGTGTTGTGTGTGTGTGTGGGTGTGTGTGTGTGTGTCTTGCTGTCAGTGTTAACGAGTAGTTTTTTCTTGACAGATCACAAAGATATTTGAATATAATAAATATAAAGTGTATTCTTACCTGAGCTACAGACCAGTAGCATCATCAGCAGCAGCAGGTGATCCATGTCTCTCTTCTGTCTCTCTCTCTCGCTCTCTTTATTCTGAGAATCTCATGTTTTGTCCTCGCATTATATCAGCGTAAAGCGAGAGGTGGAGTCTCTCTGGAAATATATCTGATGGTATGTATATGGTATTGATATCTGATGGTCACTTCCCGCTCTCTTCTCTCTTCAGCTACATGTGATGATGATGCAACGCTAGTCTTTAGAAGGAGAACAAGTCAACGTAAATGTGCAATTTCAGATACAACTCTTTCACACAGATACAGAACAACTAACATTGGGGTTTGCTGCTTAACATTTTTAATCAAGCAACTAAAGAACTAAAAGCCAGACTGAACAAAGGCAGGTGCAAAAAACAAAGTGTGTGAAAAGTAGAAGAAGGACTCAGAGATCAGAGTCACAGAGCAGAGGACCAGAGTCCGGGGAGGAACAGGTTCAGGTGGAACCAGCTTGGTTCTGACTATGGAGAGGTTCTGTAATCCTCATTAACCCGTTAAGCCCGAGTACCGGGGCCTGCAGGGTTTTTTTCAAGAAACTGTGTCTCAGGGCTTCTTACCTAGTTAGTATTCTTTAGTTAGTAGCCTCCCCTCAGAGAACATAAGAACAGCCCCCTCCCAATTATTATAGCTATTATTATGATTATTGTTGTTGTTGCTATAATGCAGGGGTATTCAATTGCGCGCCTCACACTTGGAAAACCGCTGGTTTATTCAATAATAAATGAATATGTGAATCATAACAGTGATTGACAGCTGATAGGAATAATATGATTGTTAATATATCATATTCATTCAGACAAACATCGATGAGACAGTTAATGAATGTACTTATTGCAGCAGTCTGCATAGATTTGGTACCCTGCTGGTCTAAGACTGAAACAAACTCATTCAGTTATTATTCAGTTAAAATTCATTCAATTATTTCTGCCACCTTATATATTTATGTTTAAGGCTTTACTGATGTGCCACAATAATGTCACCGAATGTTATTGAGTTAAAATATTAATATTGTGGCTTTCCAAGTTAACATTGACTGCGATTAAATCAGCATATACTTCTGCCAGGGGATGCCACCCCTAAAATCTCCTGCCACCCTCTTGCCACCCCATGAATATTTGACTCCGCTGCTCCTCCATGCAGAGAGTCTGCAGCGGTGTGTGTGTGTGTGTACCGTGTGTACCGTGTGTACCGTGTGTACACAGAGTGCCGCCAAACCCCTGACCCGTCTTGTAACACGGAGCCCAAAGCCAAAAGTGCCATAATACGCGCGTATATTTCGGCCCATTTTTTGTAAAAACGGCCGTATTTACGCGCGACTATAGGACCTCCGCGAAAATACGGGCGAATATACGCGCGAACATACGCGCGAGTATACACGCGAAAATACGTGCGAACATACGCGCGAACATACGTGTGAATATTCGCGCGGTTTTTTGTATGATAATGAGCCCCTCCTTCTGATTTCCATAGCCAATCAATTCAAAGTTTCTTCAACCAATCAGTGAAGACTAAAGCCAGAACAAAGCAATCTGTAGATGAAAAGTTCCTGACATTGTGAGGCTGTGCTGTGAATTGTACATTATTCCAGATTCAGGGGACTAAGTATTAATTAGCCTTTGAATATAATAAATATATCAATCAATATATCAATATAACCTGCCTTCATTGTCTTTTGAAATAAAATCGCCTTACCCTTTTCCTTAACCCTCTGGAGTGTGAAGTGAAGGGTATTTTCTCAATTTGTAGATGTCTCCTTAAATCAACTTTTAAATGTACTTCTTATAACATGGCATGGTGTTACATGTCAAAATGTTCAGTACAGTCTCTGGTCTTGCTAGAAATGCAAAGTCACTCACCTTAGAAGAGCACTGTCTTATGAGATACTTAGCTTAGAAATAAGATTTTTGGAAAATTTCAAAACGCTTGTGAAACACAGATTTACTCATGTCATCCATTTTTTTTGGTGTTTCAGATTTGGTTTTCCAAAGTCTTTGGTTCACAAAAGTAGTGAAATATATGAATTACACTATAGGCCTATATAAATGTGTTGTTCATGTCTAAAATGAAAATGTGTAAATTATAATTTGGAGTAAAATTGTTCTCTCACTCTACTTTCACCACAGAAAAGTTACATCAGGACTGAATAATGACTTCATATTCCATACCAAGGTTCATGTGATGTGTACAAATACAAATTGAGCATTCAAACTTTTTTTTCAACCAACTATTTATGTTAACATTTCCAATATCAGAACTTTTTCAACCAACTATTCATTATAAATGTAAAGACAGGGGAGCAGTGTCATGGTCTTTGTCTGTCTTCCAAGACAGTGGGTCTGGCTGCTGTGTAGGTGGGGGTGATGGTGCATGGGCTGCTGGTGGCTGTGTCGGAGGGAGGTATGACTAGGAAAAACAGGCACTCACTTGTTTAATTCTTTTGCGGTCTAGATTTCTTAAAAAAGTTTTGCGTGTGTTTATAAATTACCTCGAGGGCCGTACCAAATGGTCTGGCGGGCCGTATACGGCCCGGAGGCCGGAGGTTCCCCTCCCCTGATCTAGAGCAGTGTTTCTCAAACTTTTTCATACCAAGGACCACTTAACCAATAAAAAAACACTCGCAGACCACCTAACTCCACAAATATCCAAAATCACATCGTTTTTCTAGAACAGATTACAAATCGCTTACAAATTGTTGTCAGTACCTTTTCAAGACGACAATTCAGTGAAAAGACGGACATTATAACGGCGTGGGGGGGGGTGGCGGCGGTTGTGGGTCTACAGAAGGTCCAGTTGTGATAAACACGGTTCTCCACTGGTGTTAACGGGGCTGAAGTGTTGTGTAGACTCACATCTATGTTGTAAATGCTTTAAAAAAATACTTGAGAAAAACCCTTTATTTGTACATTTATCATATCGTGATTTAATTAAAAGAAAATGTTGTTCAATTGCATTTTAAAATATAAACAAATATGGTTTTTATTTATAATTGTGATCCAACAAAGGTAAAGGGCAAATATGAACCTTATATGCTGCTTTTACGGCTTGTAGTTTGGATAAAGGGAACATCTGTTGAGTATGTTTACATCCAATTGTTTGGTTGTGTTCATTTACAAAGCCAGTAGCTCAGCGGGACTCCAGACCCCCGAACACCGGCTGAATAACAACGATATGAACGCCATCCAAGGGTTAAAGTGAACTCAGATAACCAGGAACACTCTCAGGGGGCTCTAGAAGGTACAGCACCCCCCACTGTAGATACATATGTGCAAAGCGTGTAAATATAGAATGATGCAGCACACTGGTATTCTTAACCTGTATATAGCATGACATGTTGAAGCCTATATGATGATTGTGTGTACGTGTCAGAGTCCTGTGAACAGTGTGTGTTTACTGAGGGAGTGATTGAGACATCAGAGAGCGCAGTTAGCATGTTGCTATCTCTCTGTCAGATCTCAGCTGTCACCAGGAAGTGATGGGGGGGGGATCAGTCCCTGCTGTCACTCTGTTCTCAGGAACTAACTCAACATTCTCTGATCCTTCCCATAAAGAGCATGCAGAGTCTGACCTCTGAGAAAACCGTATGAAAGTAAACTCAATCCTTTGAAACACTTCCTGCCTCCATAAGAAATGTGAGTGTGTCCTTAGAGAGTGTCTCAGTTGTGCAATACGCTGCATGTCCTGTGTGTGTGTGTGTGTGTGTGTGTGTGTGTGTGTGTGTGTGTGTGTGTGTGTGTGTGTGTGTGTGTGTGTGTGTGTGTGTGTGTGTGTGTGTGTGTGTGTGTGTGTGTGTGGTGTGTGTGTGTGTGTGTGTGTGTGGTGTGTGTGTGTGTGTGTGTGTGTGTGTGTGTGTGTGTGTGTGTGTGTGTGTGTATGTGTGTGTGATGAGCTTTTCTGCATGTTTTTCTATGATTATTTTTAACTTTGATAAGACCATATTAGGACCGCATGTCGACTGTGGAACATTTGAGACTACTTTAAACACATTATAATATTACCTAAGACAAAAGAAAGACCCTCACAGAGTCAAAGTGTATTTGGGATTAAAGCCTAACTTCATCTTCATCAACATATCATCATTTATTAGGTGTTAGGCGTAATTAGTACCTCTAGCTGACAGATGAATGTAGTTAGGGTTAGTAATTAGTACCTCTAGCTGACAGATGAATGTAGTTAGGGTTAGTAATTAGTACCTCTAGCTGACAGATGGATGTAGTTAGGGTTAGTAATTAGTATCTCTAGCTGACAGATGGATGTAGTTAGGGTTAGTAATTAGTACCTCTAGCTGATAGATGAATGCAGTTAGGGTTAGTAATTAGTACCTCTAGCTGGCAGATGAATGTAGTTAGGGTTAGTAATTAGTACCTCTAGCTGATAGATGAATGCAGTTAGGGTTAGTAATTAATACCTCTAGCTGGCAGATGAATGTAGTTAGGGTTAGTAATTAGTACCTCTAGCTGATAGATGAATGCAGTTAGGGTTAGTAATCAGTACCTCTAGCTGACAGTTGAATGTAGTTAGGGTTAGTAATTAGTACCTCTAGCTGACAGATGGATGTAGTTAGGGTTAGTAATTAGTACCTCTAGCTGATAGATGAATGCAGTTAGGGTTAGTAATTAATACCTCTAGCTGGCAGATGAATGTAGTTAGGGTTAGTAATTAGTACCTCTAGCTGACAGTTGAATGTAGTTAGGGTTAGTAATTAGTACCTCTAGCTGACAGATGAATGCAGTTAGGGTTAGTAATTAATACCTCTAGCTGGCAGATGAATGTAGTTAGGGTTAGTAATTAGTACCTCTAGCTGACAGATGAATGTAGTTAGGGTTAGTAATTAGTACCTCTAGCTGACAGATGAATGTAGTTAGGGTTAGTAATTAGTACCTCTAGCTGACAGTTGAATGTAGTTAGGGTTAGTAATTAGTATCTCTAGCTGACAGTTGAATGCAGTTAGGGTTAGTAATTAGTACCTCTAGCTGGCAGATGAATGTAGTTAGGGTTAGTAATTAGTACCTCTAGCTGACAGATGAATGTAGTTAGGGTTAGTAATTAGTACCTCTAGCTGACAAATGAATGTAGTGGAGACAAACACTATATTTCTGTCTGACCTGAAAAGGAGTGGAAGATTAAAGAAGCTTAACATGGTAATACTCCATGAAAGTATATTAAATGTACACTTCAGTCAGAGGGGTAGAAGTACTCAGATCATGTACTTGAGTAAATACTCAGATCTTGTACTTGAGTAAAAGTAGAAGTACTCAGATCTTGTACTTTAGTAAAAGTAGAAGTACTCAGATCTTGTACTTTAGTAAAAGTAGAAGTACTCAGATCTTGTATTTTAGTAAAAGTAGAAGTACCAGAGTGTAGGAATACTCTGTCATTATTTTTTTACTTGTTCACGTCTAAAAACATCTCCGACCTTACAAAGACAAGTGAGGCCATATTTTTATAATAATGCCCAGACTTTTCCGAAGATGTTTTTATTTAGAAAGTTTCCTTATTCGTTAAAGCTGTTGTTATTTTTAAGAAAATGTCCTTGCATACTTTCCAGGACTGACTGAACTCTACCAAGTGTTCCTCTCTTTCCCCAAATACTCTCTTCTTTCCAGAGAAGAAGGTGTGCATGAATCTGTTTGCAGGCTTCAGTGTTCCTCCTCCACACCAACCCTGATGTGCGTCTTATGCAAACATCTTCCCAATCAGCTGGCGTTTGACTGACAAAAGTGCATCTCCGCCCGGAGGACAGAGGACAGAAGAAGAAGTCTCTCTGAAGGCGAGGCTGCTGATGACTGTATTTAGAACTCATTCCTGCACCTTTCTGCATTTAAAGATCAATTTCCTACCATATAATACGATCTACCTTAATTTAAAGGCATGATACCAGACTATTGTTCCCAGTCATCTTTGCCACCTTTTGGACTTGGAAATACTCTATAAAGTACACAGGTTTTGATTAAAGTGTCTCCCCTCAGTTAGGAGGTGTCTTATGTCAGGGTCGGTTCACTAAATAATTTTCCAGTCTTGTAAACAAGACCTTGGCTCCGTCTCCGCAGAATACATTTCCTTTGACAGTTGATCAGTTTAATGCAGTCTGTGCCTCTCTGTGAAGATAACCCCTCTGGGACATTTATTGTCAGGCTAATCTCTTTAAACTGTAAATATGGGGTGTATAAATCCCTAATTATGTGCTAATGATGGAGCGCTCAGTCTCAATTACACGTTAATTGAGTCAAGTGACAACGCTCTTTAGTTTGCTTACACCAGGAGTTCATTACTAACTCACTAATTAGGGTGTCTCTTGTTGGGAAACATACGAGCATTTCAGACAAATGGTGCTTTTACACATTCACTAATTACATTTCACATAACTTGGACTGATGCCCAAACTACAAAAAAATTATGATCGAGTGAACTTCCAATTCAATTTATTTAATCTTAGTAAAATTACCATTGCAATTTTTCATAGAATCCATAGTGTCGTCTTAAAATGAACTAAAATCTTAAGCTATTCAGTAAAAAAAAAGAGTAAAAGTAGAAGTACTCAGATCTTATACTTTAGTAAAAGTGAAAGTACTCAAATCTTGTACTTTAGTAAAAGTAGAAGTACTCAGATCTTGTACTTTAGTAAAAGTGAAAGTACTCAGATCTTGTACTTGAGTAAAAGTAGAAGTACTCAGATCTTGTACTTGAGTCAAAGTAGAAGTACTCAGATCTTGTACTTGAGTAAAAGTAGAAGTACTCAGATCTTGTACTTGAGTAGAAGTAGAAGTACTCAGATCTTGTACTTGAGTAAAAGTAGAAGTACTCAGATCTTGTAATTGAGTAAAAGTAGAATTACTCAGATCTTGTACTTTAGTAAAAGTAGAAGTACCAGAGTGTAGGAATACTCTGTTACAGTAAAAGTCCTGCATTCAAAATGTACTCAAGTAAAAGTACAAAAGTATTGGCATAAACAAATACAGAAAAATACCAAAAGTAAAAGTACTCATTGTGTGTAATGTCCAATAAAGTACTGGTTTGTTATGATTCACAGCTGGTAAAGGTGGAGCTACAGTAATTGAATGACTTAATAAGCTGCTCGATATCTTATCCTATAATTATATATCATATTTATGTATTAGTAGATGTATATTTGGTATAAACTCATAACCTGAATATGTGTAGTAACTAATTTTGTTAAATAAATGTAGTGGAGTAGAAAGTACAATATTAGCTTCTAAAATGTACTGGAAGTAATGTGAAAATACTCAGGCAAAGTACAAATACCTCCATCTTTCTACTTAAGTACAATACTTGAGTAAATGTACTTTACACCATTGCTTGTACTCCATTACGTCTTAGAGACAAATAGTGGACTGTTCACTTCACTACATTACTTAAAGAGCCATAGTTAGCCTTCTTTTTAATTAAAATCTCCTTATAAAATCTATTCAATAGAAACTTCACAGTCAACTAATCGAATAATTGACCTTTTTTCAAGTAATTCCACATTTTAAACTCCACCAGCTTCTTCTTTCACCCTTTATTTCACACAATGCAAGGTTTTCCTTCACATAGGCTGTCAGAAATGAAGACTTCCTCTCAATGACCTTCCTCTCCATCACAATGCATTTCTCTCCGACTGCAGAACAGACAACTTTTCTATAAGAATCACAACAACAAAAGTCTTTCACCAGATGATGTAAGGATGACAGAGGAAAGTCCAGAGGGAACAACGTGCCCTTTTGTCCTCTCTCTTTGTGGTGAACATCGTCCTACAGAGGGCAGGAAGTCAGTGAAAACACATGATCTCATTACACAGGTAATCACCAATGGGCTCTGTCCATTTATCATACTTAACAAACTACTAAAACCTAATTTGGTGGTAATGAAAACCAGCCTCATTAGCAGGGCTGTCGGGTCATTTGTTGCTTTAATCATTGATAAAGTGGCTCGCACTGTTGTTCATTTGGGACAAATTTAACATATTGACCAGTGGAGGAAGAATCTAATCATTTTAAATGGTATCATCAAATGTTATTTCACTAAGCAACTTACAAGAGGATAGTGCAGCGAAGATTTATTTATATTATCTTCCTGTTTCCCTCCACAAAAAGCTTACTTAGGCTATAAAGGAAGTAAGGCTAATGTTGGGCTATAAATGAACTACAGCACGGTCACATGACTTCACATCACCACCGCTAAGCTAAAGGTGGCTAATGTTGGGCTATAAAGGAACTACAGCACGGTCACATGACTTCACGTCACCAACGCTAAGCTAAAGGAGGCTAATGTTGGGCTATAAAGGAACTACAGCACGGTCACATGACTTCACGTCACCACCGCTAAGCTAAAGGCGGCTAATGTTGGGATACAAAGGAACTACAGCACGGTCACATGACTTCACGTCACCACCGCTAAGCTAAAGGTGGCTAATGTTGGGCTATAAAGGAACTACAGCACGGTCACATGACTTCACGTCACCACCGCTAAGTTAAAGGTGGCTAATGTTGGGCTATAAAGGAACTACAGCACGGTCACATGACTTCACGATACCACCGCTAAGCTAAAGGAGGCTAATTTTGGGCTATAAACGAACTACAGCACGGTCACATGACTTTACGTCACCACCGCTAAGCTAAGTTCATGCTAACAACCAAAAACATTCAAAAACCATTGAAGAGGGAACAGAAAGTGCTAAAATACTGACTCTGTCTATAACATGTGGAGATTATTCTGCTGAACTAAATGTGTAAGAATCAGAAACGTTTGTTTGACACAGAGATGATTTTAATACTAATCTGTTATAACTAAAGCCTTGAGGTTTAGTTCTAACACAGAAACAAAGCAAACACATCATTTTCCAACCAGGAGAAACACTTTTAAAATCAACTCACTCTCAGAGTTTCATGGATTATTAAAGAAGTTTTATTATTTTTTTGGTACATAGCAAATGACAGCATTTATTACAGTGATGTTGAACATCGTCATGGTTTCTGGAGGATTCTGCTGTGTTCAGAAATTAAGACGATTTGCTTCATCGTAATCTCATGGAAACGAAATCGGTCAAAACTCTTCATTCTAAAATCAAGTAGAATTTGTGATGCAAGATTTAAGCAAAATCATGAAAAATCTTCAAATACAACATTTGTTAAAAAAAAGCCACATCTAAAAACCTTAATAGGCGAAAGCTAAATTCTTCATAAATGCAAAAAACAACAAAATCAATCAAAATTCTTATGAAGCAAAAACATTTCTCGGTTCCAAAATCACAACACTTGTTTACAGACAATGTTAACATTTTAAGTAAGAAATAATTAGTCTCCTGAATTTGGGAAAATCCTAAATCACAAAAATAATCTGAATTCTTTGAAAAAAGTGAAATTCAAAAGAAATGTTAATGTTTCATTAAAGTTCAAAAAGTAATGATTACATATTATTGATCATCTTGTGAAATAAGTACAATCCTCAATAATACAAAAACAAGCACATCTTGATCACATAACAAAGCACATTACCTTTTAAAAAGGAAACTTCTATAACATGATGTACATTTTTAATTACAACATGTTAGTATTTAATATCTTACGAATTTGGGAATGCTCTCCAATAGGTGGAGTTCTTCAAAACAGCTAAATTACTACACCATACAGACAATACCATAAAAAATACCATATAAGAAATGATGTAACGTAAGAAATGTAACGTAAGAAAATGAAAGAAAAGTTAAAATCTTATACATTTTGGGAAATTACAAATATAATCAGATTTCTCTAAAAAAGCTTCTTTTTTTTTTACAAACAATCTCTTCAGACCAAAATCAAGCTACCTTCTTCTGAAATAACATTTTTTCAATAAAAAAAAACATCAGTATTGTTATGAAATAAGAAGTGTATGGACTATTTGCTTTTGTTCAATTCCTATTTGTATATTGTTCAGCTAAATCTGGTCCTGCTGCTGAAATGACCCATGTGACCCACAAGGGGATCAAATATCCTATCTCGCTGATCAATGAATTGTTGTGAAAAACGTAACATTTTAAAACTCTACTTTGTCTCATTTGTTGATTGAATATAAAAAAAACTTGTTGTGCTCAAGGTCTACAAATCCAACACTAGGTGGCGCTGTAACGCGTTCCTCCTGTTATCTCAGGAATCACTACATTAGATTCAAACACTGGGTATTCTAACACTGTTTTTAGAGGATATTTGAATATTAATATATGGCATTAATTGGCCAACTTAGTTCCTGAGCGGCCTGGGCAGTGGGAACAAATGGGCTTGAACTGACAGGAAGTCAGGAAACATGAGGCACTCACACATTGCTGGTGACTTTCTACGGAGCCCCCTAGGGGACAAGGAGAAGAAAAACAATTATTTGAAAAAATTAAAATTAAAAAGTATTGTGAGATCTCCCAATACTTTTTTTTCTTTTCAAATACATTTTGTTCTTCTTCTCCATGTCCCCTAGGGGCTCCGTAACTTTCAGAGTAAAAGCTATATTTTCTAACGTTGGTTAAAAGCTATAAGAGCTGATAAACCCATGTGTGTGAGAGGAGCTCCTTGGAGCTGCTACTCTGCTCCCTGAGCTCCTTCCTCTTCAGCAGGAACACCCAGGTGATCCAGCTCAATGTCCTCCTGTCGGCTCGGCCTCCGCCCCCTGGTGGCCTGGAGAGACATGACAGCACACAGTGAGACTTCCTGCATCACTCCTGTTCAATAACACACACTGTTTCATTCAGTCAGTGGTGGAACAACAACATGTTTCAGTACCTCATCATTCAGTCAGTGGTGGAACAACAACATGTTTCAGTACCTTATCATTCAGTCAGTGGAACAACAACATGTTTCAGTACCTCATCATTCAGTCAGTGGTGGAACAACAACATGTTTCAGTCCCTCATCATTCAGTCAGTGGAACAACAACATGTTTCAGTACCTTATCATTCAGTCAGTGGAACAACAACAACACGTTTCAGTACCTCATCATTCAGTCAGTGGAACAAAAACATGTTTCAGTCCCTTATCATTCAGTCAGTGGAACAACAACATGTTTCAGTACCTCATCATTCAGTCAGTGGTGGAACAACAACATGTTTCAGTACCTCATCATTCAGTCAGTGGTGGAACAACAACATGTTTCAGTACCTCATCATTCAGTCAGTGGAACAACAACATGTTTCAGTCCCTTATCATTCAGTCAGTGGAACAACAACATGTTTCAGTACCTCATCATTCAGTCAGTGGTGGAACAACAACATGTTTCAGTCCCTTATCATTCAGTCAGTGGAACAACAACATGTTTCAGTCCCTTATCATTCAGTCAGTGGAACAACAACATGTTTCAGTACCTTATCATTCAGTCAGTGGTGGAACAACAACATGTTTCAGTACCTCATCATTCAGTCAGTGGAACAACAACATGTTTCAGTACCTCATCATTCAGTCAGTGGAACAACAACATGTTTCAGTCCCTTATCATTCAGTCAGTGGTGGAACAACAACATGTTTCAGTCCCTTATCATTCAGTCAGTGGAACAACAACATGTTTCAGTCCCTCATCATTCAGTCCGTGGTGGAACAACAACATGTTTCCGTACCTTGCAGTAGAAGTAAAGGCCGACGATCACCAGCAGCTGAGTCAGCGGCAGGACGACGGCTCGGATGATAAAAGGTTTTGGATCTGATCGAACACATGGACAGAATCACATCAAGAGTCAGCAAACACACAGAGACCTGAACCCACTTCAGCATGGAGACTCCTCTCTACAGTTATATTACAATAAACTACATCTTCTTAAGATCTTCATTCAACCCCAACCCTTTTCCCTGTTCATACCAGACAGTAGGACTGTACGGTAGGGCTGCTCGATTATGGCAAAAATCATAATCTCGATTATTTGGGTCAATAATTCATATCACAATTATTAAAAACGATTATCCATTTACTTTGAAAACATCCATTTATTGAAAAAAAAATGTGAACAGTATGTTTTTAACAGTTGATTACCCTGAACTTTAAGTATAATTCAACGGAAAAACCAATACAAATAAATACATAATAATAATCGTTTTATTTCGATTATGTTGTTTTCATAATCGTTGCAAGCCAAAATCGTAATTGCGATTAAAATACGATTAATTGAGCAGCCCTACCGTACAGAGAAGCTGCTAGCTGTATCTGTTAAACAGTCAGTACTCATGGCAATACTCCAATGTAAACTACAGCTGACTGGAGAATGTGTGTTCTGGATTCATGTCTTCACGGTTCATTGCACTTATTGTACGTTGCTCTGGAAAGCTACATGTGATGTAAGGGTGTGACTGCTTCAGGGCTCACAGTAAAACACTCAGTCCTCACCAGCGCTCTCCTGGGGAGCATCACGCTCTGTCCTACAGTAAACTCTAACAGCTCACCTGTGACGGTGACGGAGAGCAGACGGCTTTCAGAGGAGAAGTGCTGAGAAAAAGCAGAGACGTGATAAACACAGCTGTAGCTTCCCTGGTGGGCGGGCTCTGCAGCCGGGAACAGGAAGTGGGCAGAGTGATTGACAGCTGGCTCTGAGTAGTAGTTGTTTGCTGAGTTGATGGAGGTGAAGTTGAGCTGGAAGGAGCCTCCTGGGTACTGAGGCTGTATGGAGCAACTGATGGTGAAGGTGGAGCCTCTGAACACCTGGAACCCCTGCTGCTGGGCCCCGGAGACCCCGTACATGGAGGAGGACACAGAGATGTTGGGCTGAAACAGCAGATCTGGAAAGAGAGAGAGAGATGGGTGGGAGGAGAGAGAGAGAGAGGGAGAGAGATGGGGGGGAGAGAGAGAGAGAGATGGGGGGAGAGGGAGAGAGATGGGGAGAGAGATGGGGGAGAGAGAGAGAGACAGAGATGGGGGAGAGAGAGAGAGACAGAGAAGAAAGATGGGGGAGAGAGAGAGAGAGAGAGAGAGAGAACATTTGATGAGAACAGCAGCATCATCATGAGCTCCTGAAGATTTCAACTTTTCTATTTTTAAAATGAGATAAACTTAAACTTTTCTGACAAAATTATAAGAAGAAACACCTGTTGAACGGATTGACCTACCTGGAAACAAAAAAAAAAGAGATACGGCAAGAAACGGCAAGAAACTTGGGAAAATACGGTTCAACTGCCAACCAACTGCCAAACTGACGGTTAGCCTAACTGTCCTGCTAGCTTAACAACACTGTTCAACTGAAGAACCCAGCAGAGAATGTAACCAACTGCCAACCAACTGCCAAACTGACGGTTAGCCTAACTGACGGTTAGCCTAACTGACGGTTAGCCTAACTGTCCTGCTAGCTAACTAACACCAAGCTAAGAAGAGGAATTCAGGAGTAACAACAGCAGCAGTTCAGCAGCAGCAGAGCCCCATGGCTTCAACCACAGCCTGTACAGAGGCTGTTCCTCTTGTATACCCACAAGAGGTCAAAAATGATAGTGCCAGGAAGGCATACAAATTAGTTGAAGGATAGACCAGAGACGCTCTTTGCTGACCTGTACAAGAGTGGAGAAGTCAACAATCTGATCTTCCTCACAGACCAGCCGATAGCATGGCACGGCGCCATAAGTGCCCACTACCCTTCTGTGAAGAAAGAGGGGATCTGCAATGGCTGGAAACTAAAAATTAAAGAGGTAGAAGACCCAGACACTGTCATGACAACAGTCAACATGTACAAGAACGGGACTGTCATGGTGCAGGGGAACCTCACACAATTTGAGCTGGACTTTCTCCTTATAAAGGAACGGGCCCAACAGGAGAAATCTGCCCCCACTGAGAACAACCACACCCTGCCAGAGACAGACACCACCCCCACTTCTGGCTGCCCCACTGCTGACCCTGAGGAGAGGGAACCCGCCGGCCCAGAACAGGCCCAGGACCCCCCGCTGAACCACACCATCACTGACCTTAAGGTGAAGTTCACAGAGTTGGAGAGAGAGCTCGTACAGTTGCGAGAGCTGATCAGCCAACAGCCAACCCAGGACACCACGGTCCAGCAAGACTCTACCATCAGCACAGAGCTCACCAAGCTGAGGCAGGACAGAGACAGCCACAGGAGAGAGCTGTCCACCGTGAGGACTGAGGTTCGAGAGCTGCAGCAGGACAGAGAGACTCACATGGCACGGCTGACCGCTCTGACAGAGGAGGTGAGGGAGCTGAGAGAAGAGAGACAGAGCTACAGGAGAGAACTGACTACTCTATCTGAGGAGCTTCAGGAGACAGAGAGAGTTGCACAGGCCCTGAAAGAGCAGCTGGACTCACACCCAGACCACAACCAGAACCCTGTGACCCCCATTGAGAGCAGCCAGAACCCTCCAACTCAGCAGCCACCCTCTACCCCCAGCTCCATCTCTAGCCCACATGCTAACCCAACTCCCAGATCTCCCCCCATCACACAGATGAACACCACCCCTAGCCCACAGACTAACACCACCCCTCATCCTTCCAGACCAGCACAGCAGAGAGGGAAGCCAGACATTGTCATCCTCATCGACTCCAATGGCAAATTCATTGATGAAAATAAACTTTTCCCCACCCACACAGTGGCTAAAATCTGGTGTCCAAACACCCAACATGCCATGGACCTGCTGTCAGAGGAGCAGCTGGGATCCCCAAGCCACATCATCATCCACACTGGCTCCAACGACCTGAGGAGCCAGCAAGAGAGAGTGTCAGAGTCACTCAGAGGAGTGATAGAGAAAGCCTCCACCACCTTCCCCAACAGCAGAGTGGTCATGTCAACCCTGCTACCAAGGAAAGACCTCCACCCCGACACCATCCACAGGGTCAACAGCAACATGTCCAGAGACTGTATCCTGAGGCCCAACGTCCACCTGGCCCACCACCCCACCCTGGATATCAACTGTCTATACGACCATGTCCATCTGTATAAAAACACAGTCCCCATCTTCGCCCGGACACTGAAAGACGTCGCTCTCAACAGAGACCAATCCACACCCCGCCGAAGGAGCAGCCCGGCCCAAAACCCCCTTAGACCAGAAAGGCACCCCACTGGACCACCACCCAGACAACACCCATGGAGACAAGATCATCCTCATCTTCTTCCACACCATGCCCCACTAAGATCCCACCAGGGCAGCTATGATTACCCTCAAGCAAGGCCAGAACCACTCCTGTCCCCAGGGGTCCTACCCCAACCACAGCGACGGGAGCTACACCCTGACCCACTGAGTTATGCTCAGGCAGGAAGAGAACAGCAGGCCCAACCCTTACCACCACCACCCATGTCCCTGAACCCACCCACACCCCCCCACACGACGAGCTGAGAGACATCCAGCAGATGCTCAGCCTGCTCTGCTCCCACCTGATAGGTCAGGTTCCACAGTAGACAATCAGTAGTCATTGTTTGTTTTCTTGCTTGCATACAGTAGACAAAAACTGTTATGTCAAATTGTTAAATCTATCGTATATTGAAATCCCATATATCTAATGTGTTCTTAAATTAACCTATTTATTGACAACCAGAGATTTGGGAGTTTATCTCATTTTAATGTTGAATGCTCTGAATCTTTCTCTGTTTTAAGTTAAATGCAATCTAAATCATTTATTATTTCATGTTGGAATGTCCAGGGTCTGAGGTCCTCTGCTTTTGGCCTTAAGAGCAGAACCCCAGACTTCACCAATGAGTTAGGAGATGCAGATGTGATTGTTTTACAGGAGACCTGGAGTAGAGGAGACATTTCCACTGGCTGTCCCTTAGGCTATAGAGAGATAGTGTTCCCTTCCACCAAACTCAAAGGAGTAACCCAGGGCAGGGATTCAGGAGGAATGCTGATTTGGTACAAGGACACACTTGTACACTCAATAGAATTCATCAAAAAGGCGAATTTTCTATTTGGCTCAAAATAAAAAGAGAGGTGGTCGCAATGGATAAAGACATATTCATGTGTACAGCATATATCCCCCCATCAGAATCACCTTATTATAGTAAAAATTGCTCCATTCTTGAAGATGAGATCAATCAGTACCAGGCCCAGGGAAGTGTACTGATCTGTGGGGACCTTAATGCCAGGACAGGTAAAGAACCAGATTATATTAGCCCACAGGGAGACAAACATATACCTGGCCAAATCAGCACTCCCCTCCCTTCACATCCCCACAGGAACAACTTTGACAAAACTGTCAACAAAAGCGGGCAGCAACTACTGCAGCTGTGCCGAACGCAGGGCCTGTACATTGTTAACGGTCGGCTTCGAGGGGACTCCTTTGGTCACTACACACACAGCTCTCTTCTTGGCAATAGCTCAGTAGATTATAGCATCACAGACCTCGACCCCTTCTGTCTGAGGGCATTCACAGTCAGCCCCCTAACACCCTTATCTGATCATAGTAAAATTACACTCTACATTAAAAAGACAGTAACAGACCCTCACGCAGCAGAACCCAGTAAACTGAACTATACAAAACAACCTTATAGATGGACAGACAATAGCAAGGACGACTACCAGAAAGCAATCAGACATCAAACAATTCAATCCCAATTAGACCATTTTCTATCCACCCCATATCCCCACAGTAATGATGGCCTGAATCAGGCTGTATGGGACATTAACAGCATCTTTGACAATGTGGCAGATTTATCCAATCTGAAAAAACCACAATATCATAAATCAAAAAGTCAGCCAATGAAAAGTGGTTTGATACAGACTGCAGACATCTGAGAAAAACCCTCAGAAGTTTATCAAATCAAAAACACAGACAACCTGACAATCCTGAGCTTCGCCTCCAATATTGGGAAACACTGAAACTATACAGAAGAACACTCAGAACTAAAAGGGAGCAACATGCGCAGCACCAACTTGAAATCATTGAAGAGTCCATTGACTCAAATCATTTCTGGAAGAGATGGCACTCTTTCAGCAAACCACACAAGGAAGAACTGGCTATTCAAAATGGGGACATTTGGAAAACACACTTTGAAAACCTGTATAGTAGCGTTACACTGAATTCGGCCCAAAATGATCTCCTCAACAAACTACACATTCTAGAATCAGTTGTTAAAGACAACCAGAACCCTTTAGACTATAACATTACTGAGGAAGAGCTCCTGGATAAAACCCAGGCCCTACAACCAAGGAAGGCCAGCGGTCCTGATGGCATTTTAAATGAAATGCTGAAATTTAGCAGCCATAAGTTCAACACTTATGAGAGGAGCTATCCTGTGGAGGAGGGGGGCAGGAGCAACAGCGTGCAGAGAGAAGTTTTTGCGACTATTGACAAACTTACTTTTGTGCATGCGTAACATACAATATAAACATCTTAATCGCTGGATTCTATCAAAGTATGGGTCCAAAGAAAACCATCGCTGCGGAGGAGGTCGAGGACATTAAAAAGTCGCTCGACTTCCTGGCGGAGGAAATTTCTGCTGTCAGGTTGCAGCAGAAAAACATTTTGGACCTTGTAAAAGAGGTTAAGGATCTGCGGATCCAGAATGCTGAGAAGGACAAGAGGATAACTTACCTGGAGAGCAGAGTGGAGGACCTTGAGCAATATACTAGGATGAACAATGTTATCGTTACCGGGCTCAACATAAAACCCCGGTCATACGCTCGGGCTGTGACCGTTGACAACAGGAGTGAGCTCGGGGAGCTTGATGTCAGCTCCACGGAGCAACAGGTGGCTGCTTTCCTCCAGTCCAAGGGGATCGAACTGGGCTGTGAGAACATCGAGGCATGCCACCCCCTGCCAAGGAGTAACGCTGGCAACAAACCGGCTATTCTCATCAGGTTTGTGAACAGGAAACACAAAACGGCCTTACTCAAACAAGGAAGGAAGCTGAAAGGATCAGATGTCTACATCAACGAGCATCTGACCAAGTACAACGGCGACATAGCCAGAAAGGCTCGCTTCATGAAAAAACTGAAGAAAATTCAGAACACCTGGACAACAAACTGCAAAATATTTATAAAGCTAAACGGAACACCTGAGGAGGCCAAAGTACTGGTCATCAGAAACATGGAGGATCTGGATAAATACCAATAATCTTCATGTTCTGGACCACACATAAGGTAACAAGCACTTACACACAACCATGACTCACACTGAATGGAGGCAATCATCTTCAAAAGGGGAAAATATTAATATGTCTCAGATGATCAAGGAACAAGACCAACTGTTGCTAAAAACATTTGAATACACTGACTATAAAACAAAATCTGGATTATGAAATAGACCCGGACAATAATTTCTTCTCTTCTATCATCAACAAATGCTGTTATTACACTGATCAACAGTACAACCAGAGCATATCATCAGAGGGCAAGCTATCTATTATTCACTTCAACAGCAGAAGCATGTATGCAAACTTTAATCTCATCAAGGAATATTTAAATCAGTTTCAACAAACATTTAGCATCATTGCCATATCTGAAACTTGGATCACGGAGGACAAAGGCATAGACTTTGAGCTGGAGGGCTATGAACTCAGATACATAAATAGACAAAACAAGGGTGGAGGAGGAGTAGCCTTGTATGTGGACAATACTTTAAAATGTAAAGTGATGAATTATATGTCAACAGTGATTGATAATGTATTGGAATGTATCACGATTGAAATCTGCAAAGAAAAAAGAAAAATGTAATCATCAGTTGTATATATAGAGCACCCGGCTCTAGTATTGAGATTTTCAAGGACTGGATGGAGGAAATATTCTCAAAAGTGATTCATAAAACAGTTTTCATTTGTGGTGACTTCAATATTGACCTTCTAAATCCAAATAATCACAGCATGACAGAAGAATTTATCAACACAATGTACAGTATGGGTTTATATCCAAAAATTACTAGACCCAGCAGAATCACATCGCACTGTGCTACTCTCATAGACAATATATTCACAAATGACATAGAAAACAATACAGTAAGTGGACTCTTAATAAATGATATAAGTGACCACCTACCAGTATTTGCAGTTTATGACAGAAACTATAGTAATAACATGCCGGACAAAGCTATTCAATACAGACGAGTTAGATCAGAGGAAGCAATGAACGCTTTAAAAAATGCCTTACTGGCACAAAGATGGGATGATTTATACAAAGAAAACAATATTGACAGTGCATATGATCAATTCCTGAGAATTTTTTATCACTATATAATACATACTGCCCAATTGTCAAATACAGTAGAAAAATGAAATATGCAGAATGTCCATGGATCACAAGGGGTTTACAAAATGCCTGTAAGAAGAAAAATTCATTGTATAGAGATTTCATGCGAAATAAAACAAAAGAGACAGAGATTAGATATAAAAAATATAAAAATAAATTAACAATTATAATAAGGACCTGCAAAAGTGAATACTATCGGAAAATACTGGACAAAAATAAAAACAACATTAAAGAAATATGGAGCATACTGAATAGTATTATAAAAAATGGGTCTAGAAAAAGGAGTTATCCTACTTACTTCATTGACAAGGATAAGGAAGAGGAAAATATGGATGTTGTATCCAACAGTTTCAATGATTTCTTTGTAAATGTTGGACCTGAATTAGCAGACAAAATCCCTGATGGAGGAACATCAGAAAAAAGCTGGAAAACTTAATAAAACTGAATCCTTTCTCAATGTTCCTCACAGCAGTGCATGAAAGGGAAGTAGTTGATATTGTAACGAAATGTAAAAACAAAAAATCTACCGATTGTGATGACATTGACATGACTGTATTAAAAAAGGTTATAGATGTTATTTCAAAACCATTAACACACATATGTAACTTATCATTCCAAACTGGTGCATTTCCTAACAAAATGAAAATAGCAAAAGTCATACCTTTGTTCAAAGCTGGGAACAAACATCACTTCACAAACTACAGACCTGTCTCACTTCTACCACAATTCTCAAAAATTCTTGAAAAGCTTTTCAATAACAGACTGGACAATTTCATAGAAAAACACAAACTTCTCACCGAAAGTCAATATGGATTCAGAGCCAATAGATCAACATCGATGGCTTTAGTAGACTCACTTGAAGAAATTACTAGCTCAATTGACCAAAAGAAACATGCCATTGGAATATTCATTGACCTAAAAAAGGCATTTGACACAATTAATCATGACATATTAATAAAAAACTTGAACGTTATGGAATCAGGGGTGTAGTTTTGGAATGGGTAAGGAGTTATTTAACCAACAGGCAACAGTTTGTGAAGCTGGGAGAGTGTTGTTCTTCATATTTGGACATTACATGCGGTGTCCCCCAGGGGTCAGTATTGGGGCCGAAACTATTTATTATGTATATTAATGAAATATGCAATGTATCGACAGTACTCAAGTTTGTTTTGTTTGCTGATGACACTAATATATTTTGTTCTGGGGACAATGTACAGCTACTATTGGAAGAGATCACAGCTGAAATATGCAAACTAAAGTTATGGCTAAACAGTAATAAGTTATCATTAAACTTGAATAAAACAACATTAATCATATTTGGAAATAGCAATACACAAGCATCCATTAAGATAGATGGGATTTTCATTGAGAGAGTTAAAGAACATAAATTCCTTGGAATCACAATTGATGAGAAACTGAGCTGGAAACCACATAAAACATATTCATTCCAAAGTCTCAAGAAGTATTGCAATATTAAACAAGGCAAAACAGATTCTTGATCAAAATTCCCTCTACATTCTTTACTGTTCATTGGTTTTACCTTATTTAAGTTACTGTGCAGAGGTTTGGGGCAGTAATTATAAAACTACAACACAATCCCTATTTATTCTACAAAAAAGAGCAATAAGAATTATTAAAAATGTCGGCTATAGGGATCATACAAACCCATTATTCTTAGAGCTAAAATTATTAAAACTGTCAGATCTTGTTGAATTCCAAATCGCACAAATCATGTTTAAGGCAAAAAATGTTCAATTACCTGGGAATATTCAGATATTGTTCAATGAAAGACAAGGGAATCATTATTTACGGGGTTCATTTATATTCACTAATGTTAGGGTGCGCACAACAAAGAGAAGTTTTTGTGTTTCTGTTTGTGGGGTGAAGATCTGGAACAATTGAGTGAGGAGCTAAAGGGATGTCAAACATAAAACTATTCAAAAAGAGGTATAAAGACACAATTCTCACAAGGTACGATAGATGAAACTGCTAAATAACTGTTTATATTCTTGTTTTGTATTTTATTTATGAATTTGTGTTTGTATGAATTTGTGTATGTATATATATATATATATATATATAATATATAGAGACCATTGTCCTAACTTGCCTGTATATATTATATGAATGATTATATAAATTATTCAAGATTATAAGTATACGTTTATATTGTATGTTAACATATATTAAGATGTAAAAAAATAAAAAAAAAAATAAAAAGGGAGAAGGGGTCGGATTAAATAAGTGTAAACTTCTTCCGACCCCTTTTCGGACGTGTAATTAGCTAAAGCTTTGTTGTTTATTGTTTATTGATATCAGACAATGATACTGCAGATTATTCAATTATTAATTAAATGTTCGTTTTGTTATTGCATTCATTTGTATAGTACTGTATCATGTCTGTATCACCTTTTGTTTCATTTGTATTTTCTTTGGTTTTACACGCTCGAAAAAATAAATAAACTAAACTAAAACTAAACACTGCCATGTTGAAACTATTCAACCTGGTTCTGAGCATTGGACATTTCCCTGACATCTGGAGCAAAGGAATCATCACACCAATATTTAAAAATGGAAATAAATTTGACCCAAACAATTACCGAGGCATATGTGTCAGCAGCAACCTGGGGAAGTGATTCTGCAGCATCCTAAACAGCCGACTGCAAGACTTCCTCAGTGAACATAATGTCCTGAGCAAGAGTCAGATTGGATTTACACCATCGGACTACAGACCATATATATACCCTCCACACCCTCATTCATAAACATGTCCACCAAAATAAGAAGATTTTCTCTTGTTTTGTAGATTTCAAAAAAGCATTCGACTCAATTTGGCATAACGGTCTGTTCCTGAAGTTGATTGAAAACGGTGTAGGGGGAAAACATATGATATCATTAAAACAATGTATACAAATAATAATATTAAAATCAGTAGTCATTGTTTGTTTTCTTGCTTGCATACAGTAGACAAAAAAAAAAAAAAATGTTATGTAAAATCTTACTGTTATGTAAAATTGTTAAATCTATGTATATTGAAATCCCATATATCTAATGTGTTCTTAAATTAACCTATTTATTGACAACCAGAGATTTGGGAGTTTATCTCATTTTAATGTTGAATGCTCTGAATCTTTCTCTGTTTTAAGTTAAATGCAATCTAAATCATTTTTATTTCATGTTGGAATGTCCAGGGTCTGAGGTCCTCTGCTTTTGGCCTGAAGAGCAGGACCCCAGACTTCACCAAAGAGTTAGGAGATGCAGATGTGATTGTTTTACAGGAGACCTGGAGTAGAGGAGACATTTCCACTGGTTGTCCCTTAGGCTATAGAGAGATAGTGTTCCCTTCCACCAAACTCAAAGGAGTAACCCAGGGCAGGGATTCAGGAGGAATGCTGATTTGGTACAAGGAAACACTTGTACACTCAATAGAATTAATCAAAAAAGGCGAATTTTCTATTTGGCTCAAAATAAAAAGAGAGGTGGTCGCCATGGATAAAGACATATTCATGTGTACAGCATATATCCCCCCATCAGAATCACCTTATTATAGTGAAAATAGTTTCTCCATTCTTGAAGATGAGATCAATCAGTACCAGGCCCAGGGAAGTGTACTGATCTGTGGGGACCTTAATGCCAGGACAGGTATAGAACCAGATTCTATTAGCCCACAGGGAGACAAACATATACCTGGCCAAATCAGCATCCCCTCCCTTCACATCCCCACAGGAACAACTTTGACAAAACTGTCAACAAAAGCGGGCAGCAACTACTGCAGCTGTGCCGAACGCAGGGTGTACATTGTTAACGGTCGGCTTCGAGGGGACTCCTTTGGTCACTACACACACAGCTCTCTTCTTGGCAATAGCTCAGTAGATTATAGCATCACAGACCTCGACCCCTTCTGTCTGAGGGCATTCACAGTCAGCCCCCTAACACCCTTATCTGATCATAGTAAAATTACACTCTACATTAAAAAGACAGTAACAGACCCTCACGCAGCAGAACCCAGTAAACTGAACTATACAAAACAACCTTATAGATGGACAAACAATAGCAAGGACGACTACCAGAAAGCAATCAGACATCAAACAATTCAATCCCAATTAGACCATTTTCTATCCACCCCATATCCCCACAGTAATGATGGCCTGAATCAGGCTGTATGGGACATTAACAGCATCTTTGACAATGTGGCAGATTTATCCAATCTGAAAAAACCACAATATCATAAATCAAAAAAGTCAGCCAATGAAAAGTGGTTTGATACAGACTGCAGACATCTGAGAAAAACCCTCAGAAGTTTATCAAATCAAAAACACAGACAACCTGACAATCCTGAGCTTCGCCTCCAATATTGGGAAACACTGAAACTATACAGAAGAACACTCAGAACTAAAAGGGAGCAACATGCGCAGCACCAACTTGAAATCATTGAAGAGTCCATTGACTCAAATCATTTCTGGAAGAAATGGCACTCTTTCAGCAAACCACACAAGGAAGAACTGGCTATTCAAAATGGGGACATTTGGAAAACACACTTTGAAAACCTGTATAGTAGCGTTACACTGAATTCGGCCCAAAATGATCTCCTCAACAAACTACACATTCTAGAATCAGTCGTTAAAGACAACCAGAACCCTTTAGACTATAACATTACTGAGGAAGAGCTCCTGGCTAAAACCCAGGCCCTTCAACCAAGGAAGGCCAGCGGTCCTGATGGCATTTTAAATGAAATGCTGAAATTTAGCAGCCATAAGTTCAACACTGCCATGTTGAAACTATTCAACCTGGTTCTGAGCATTGGACATTTCCCTGACATCTGGAGCAAAGGAATCATCACACCAATATTTAAAAATGGAAATAAATTTGACCCAAACAATTACCGAGGCATATGTGTCAGCAGCAACCTGGGGAAGTTATTCTGCAGCATCCTAAACAGCCGACTGCAAGACTTCCTCAGTGAACATAATGTCCTGAGCAAGAGTCAGATTGGATTTACACCACACCATCGGACTACAGACCATATATATACCCTCCACACCCTCATTCATAAACATGTCCACCAAAATAAGATTTTCTCTTGTTTTGTAGATTTCAAAAAAGCATTCGACTCAATTTGGCATAACGGTCTGTTCCTGAAGTTGATTGAAAACGGTGTAGGGGGGAAAACATATGATATCATTAAAACAATGTATACAAATAATAAATGTGCTGTGAAAATTGGCAATATGGAAACAGATTTCTTCCCCCAAAGTAGAGGGGTGAAACAGGGCTGCAGTCTCAGCCCCACCCTATTTAATATTTATATTGATCAATTGGCTAAATCATTAGAACAATCCGATATCCCTGGACTCACCCTCTCTGACACACAAATTAAATGCCTCCTGTTTGCAGATGATCTAATATTGCTAGCTCCATCTAAGGAGCATTACAACAGCAAATGGATCATCTGCAAAGCTTCTGTCAGACCTGGGCCCTGACAGTTAATCTGGAAAAGACCAGGATTATGGTCTTCCAGAAAAGACCCAGGGGTCAGGGAACCCACACCGCTTCTTACTGGGCTCCACTGACATAGAACACACACACAGCTACACATATTTGGGACTCAAAATTACTTCAACAGGAAATTTCAATCTGGCCATTAATGATCTCAGAGACAAAGGAAGAAAGGCTTTCTATGCTATCAAAAAGTCTTCAAATATAGATATACCTGTTAGAATCTGGCTCAAAATATTCAATTCAATAATAGAACCAATCATACTGTATGGTAGCGAAGTGTGGGGTCCTCTTGGAAATCAAGACTTTGATAAATGGGACAAACACCCAATAGAAACCCTACATGCGGAGATATGCAAGAGCATCCTGAGAGTCCACAGGAACACCCCCAACAATGGATGCCGAGCTGAGCTAGGCCAATTCCCCCTTTTAATTAGGATACAAAAAAGAGCAGTCAAATTCTACAACCACCTAAAAACCAGTGATCCCAACTCCTACCATTACAAAGCCCTCCATTGCCAAGAGGAGAACATAGAGAGGAGTCCCCTCAACCAGCTGGTGCTGAGGCTCACCTCCTCTAACAGGACAAGGCCTCAGGACAGCCCTCACAAATCATAGCTAAAGCAAAAGAAAATTACATCAACTATTGGACATGTACCACGCAAACCCAAAACAAACTTCAATGCTATTTGGCTCTAAACAGACAGTACACGGTGGCAAACTATCTGACCGCCGTGACTGATCCCAAACTGAGGAAGACATTAACAATGTACAGACTCAGTGACCACAGCCTGGCCGTAGAGACTGGCCGACACAGGCAGACCTGGCTAGAGAGAAGAGGCTGTGTCAGCTCTGTCCACAGAGACAGGTGGAGACAGAACAACACTTCCTGCTGCACTGTCAAACATACAAGACATTAGAACAAAGTTCTTTACAAAGATAACATGTAAACTCCAAGATTTTGAATCACTGTCTGACCAGAATAAAATGCAACATGTACTTGGAGAAAATAGTGCCAGCAGCATAGAAGCAGCGAAATATGTGAGCGCATGTCACAGCCTAAGAGACAGCAACAACACATAACAGCTGTTCCTCACAGCTCACTCTGATTACTCCTCTACTTCATGGCTCTTTTCTTTCTTTCTTTTTACATTTCATACTTGAGGTTTTGTAATAATATATTGTTGTAAATTGTTTAATGAATGAATTGTATTTGTATTTTTATCAATTTTATTGAATTGTATTATCCTTGACGCTTTGGCAATATTGTTCACCTGACATTCATGCCAATAGAGAGAGAGAGAGAAGAGAGAGAGAGAGAGAGAGAGAGAGAGAGAGAGAGAGAGAGAGAGAGAGAGAGAGGAGGGGAGAGAGAGAGAGACAGAGAGAGAGACAGAGAGAGAGAGAGGGGGAGAGAGAGAGAGAGAGAAGAGAGACAGACAGAGAAGAGAGAGAGAGATGTAGTGAAACACTAAGGGTTTAAAAACTCCTCCATGTTTCTCATCAGAGTGAAATCTAAAATCTAACTCCCTCTTGCTTTCACCAAGAGAAACACATGTTAGTGAGTTGCTGAGCTGTTTACTCTGTTGTTCCTGCTTTTGGAGATCCACATGTTTGCCTGCCCCAGAGAGAGAGGGAGAGAGAGAGATTACTCCTCTACTTCATGGGTCTCTTTTCTTTCTTCCTTTTTACATTTGATACTTGCGATTTTGTAATAATATATTGTTGTAAATTG
>JAAOOA010000664.1:185000-231828 GCA_012861695.1 Trematomus loennbergii | reverse complement strand
GTACACCTGTATTACACCAATATCACACCTGTATTACACCTGTATTACACCATAGTACACCTGTATTACACCAATAGCACACCTGTATTACACAATATTACACCTGTATTACACCAATAGCACACTGTATTACACCAATAGTACACCTGTATTACACCTGTATTACACCTGTATTACACCAATAGTACACCTGTATTACACCTGTATTACACCTGTATTACACCAATATTACACCTGTATTACACCAATATTACACCTGTATTACACCTGTATTACACCAATAGTACACCTGTATTACACCTGTATTACACCTGTATTACACCAATATTACACCTGTATTACACCATATTACACCTGTATTACACCAATAGCACACCTGTATTACACCAATAGTACACCTGTATTACACCTGTATTACACCAATAGCACACCTGTATTACACCAATAGTACACCTGTATTACACCTGTATTACACCTGTATTATACCATAGTACACCTGTATTACACCAATATTACACCTGTATTACACCAATAGTACACCTGTATTACACCTGTATTACACCAGTATTACACCTGTATTACACCTGTATTACACCAATAGTACACCTGTATTACACCTGTATTACACCAATATTACACCTGTATTACACCAATATTACACCTGTATTACACCTGTATTATACCAATAGTACACCTGTATTACACCAGTATTACACCTGTATTACACCAATATTACACCTGTATTACACCAATAGTACACCTGTATTACACCTGTATTACACCTGTATTACACCAATATTACACCTGTATTACACCTGTATTACACCTGTATTACACCTGTATTACACCAATATTACACCTGTATTACACCAATATTACACCTGTATTACACCAATATTACACCTGTATTACACCAGTATTACACCTGTATTACACCTGTATTACACCAATATTACACTGTATTACACCAATAGTACACCTGTATTACACCAATAGTAACACCTGTATTACACCTGTATTACACCTGTATTACACCAATTACACCTGTATTACACCAGTATTACACCTGTATTACACCTGTATTACACCAATAGCACACCTGTATTACACCAATAGTACACCTGTATTACACCAATAGTACACCTGTATTACACCAATAGCACACCTGTATTACACCAATAGCACACCTGTATTACACCAATATTACACCTGTAGTACACCAATATTACACCTGTATTACACCAATAGCACACCTGTATTACACCTGTATTACACCAATAGTACACCTGTATTACACCAATAGTACACCTGTATTACACCAATAGTACACCTGTATTACACCAATATCACACCTGTATTACACCTGTATTACACCAATAGTACACCCAATAGTACACTGTATTACACCAATATCACACCTGTATTACACCTGTATTACACCAATAGTACACCTGTATTACACCAATAGCACACCTGTATTACACCAATATTACACCTGTATTACACCAATAGCACACCTGTATTACACCAATAGTACACCTGTATTACACCTGTATTACACCTGTATTACACCAATAGTACACCTGTATTACACCTGTATTACACCTGTATTACACCAATATTACACCTGTATTACACCAATATTACACCTGTATACACCTGTATTACACCAATAGTACACCTGTATTACACCTGTATTACACCAATATTACACCTGTATTACACCAATAGCACACCTGTATTACACCAATAGTACACCTGTATTACACCTGTATTACACCAATAGCACACCTGTATTACACCAATAGTACACCTGTATTACACCTGTATTACACCAATATCACACCTGTATTACACCTGTATTACACCAATAGCACACCTGTATTACACCAATAGTACACCTGTATTACACCTGTATTACACCTGTATTACACCAATATTACACCTGTATTACACCAATAGTACACCTGTATTACACCTGTATTACACCTGTATTACACCTGTATTACACCAATTACACCTGTATTACACCAATACACCTGTATTACACCTGTATTACACCAATATTACACCTGTATTACACCTGTATTACACCAATATTACACCTGTATTACACCAATAGCACACCTGTATTACACCTGTATTACACCTGTATTACACCAATATTACACCTGTATTACACCTGTATTACACCAATAGCACACCTGTATTACACAATAGCACACCTGTATTACACCAATAGCACACCTGTATTACACCTGTATTACACCTGTATTACACCTGTAGTACACCTGTATTACACCAATAGTACACCTGTATTACACCTGTATTACACCAATAGCACACCTGTATTACACCAATAGTACACCTGTATTACACCTGTATTACACCAATAGCACACCTGTATTACACCAATAGTACACCTGTATTACACCAATAGTACACCTGTATTACACCTGTATTACACCAATAGTACACCTGTATTACACCTGTATTACACCTGTAGTACACCTGTATTACACCAATAGCACACCTGTATTACACCAATAGTACACCTGTATTACACCAATAGTACACCTGTATTACACCTGTATTACACCAATAGTACACCTGTATTACACCTGTATTACACCTGTATTACACCAATAGTACACCTGTATTACACCAATAGCACACCTGTATTACACCAATAGCACACCTGTATTACACCAATAGTACACCTGTATTACACCTGTATTACACCAATAGTACACCTGTAGTACACCTGTATTACACCAATAGTACACCTGTATTACACCAATATCACACCTGTATTACACCTGTATTACACCAATAGTACACCTGTATTACACCAATAGTACACCTGTATTACACCAATATCACACCTGTATTACACCTGTATTACACCAATAGTACACCTGTATTACACCAATAGCACACCTGTATTACACCAATATTACACCTGTTACACCAATAGCACACCTGTATTACACCAATAGTACACCTGTATTACACCAATAGTACACCTGTATTACACCTGTATTACACCAATATTACACCTGTATTACACCAATATTACACCTGTATTACACCTGTATTACACCAATAGTACACCAGTATTACACCTGTATTACACCTGTATTACACCAATATTACACCTGTATTACACCAATAGTACACCTGTATTACACCTGTATTACACCTGTATTACACCAATATACACCTGTATTACACCTGTATTACACCTGTATTACACCAATATTACACCTGTATTACACCATATTACACCTGTATTACACCTGTATTACACCAGTATTACACCTGTATTACACCTGTATTACACCAATATTACACCTGTATTACACCAATATTACACCTGTATTACACCAATATTACACCTGTATTACACCAATAGTACACCTGTATTACACCTGATTACACCAATATTACACCTGTATTACACCAATATTACACCTGTATTACACCTGTATTACACCAATAGCACACCTGTATTACACCTATTACACCAATATTACACCTGTATTACACCAATATTACACCTGTATTACACAATAGACACTGTATTACACCAATAGCACACCTGTATTACACCTGTATTACACCAATATTACACCTGTATTACACCAATAGCACACCTGTATTACACTGTATTACACCAATAGCACACCTGTATTACACCTGTATTACACCAATATTACACCTGTATTACACCAATAGTACACCTGTATTACACCAATAGCACACCTGTATTACACCAATAGCACACCTGTATTACACCTGTATTACACCAATATTACACCTGTATTACACCAATAGCACACCTGTATTACACCAATATTACACCTGTATTACACCAATATTACACCTGTATTACACCAATAGCACACCTGTATTACACCTGTATTACACCAATAGTACACCTGTATTACACCAATATTACACCTGTATTACACCAATAGCACACCTGTATTACACCAATATTGCACTGTTTTAGACCCATATTACACCCATGTAACAGCTTGCGTTTTGTTGACATAATACATTTAATTAAAGTCAACATTTCAGTTTTTTCAGTGCATACAACACCGTAATTACACAGTTATTAGCAGCCTGTTGAATTACTGTATCCCCCCGGATACATAAACCATTGAAGGGTTAACTGCTGTATTACATTACATTACATGCAATTGCATTTAGCTGACGCTTTCATCCAAAGCGACTTACAATAAGTGCATTCGACCAAGAAGATACAAACTTGAAGAAAACAGAATCATATAAGAACATCAGGTTTCATAGAGCCAAAACATTTCAAGTGCTACTCAACTAGCTTTAGATAAGCCAGTCCTTTGTTAGTATATAAGTGCTTTGTTAGTCATTCTATCGCTCGAAGTGGAGTCGAAACAGATGAGTTTTCAGTCTGCGTCTGTATGTTTTTATAAATTATAATTCTTTATTCTGTAATGAAGCCATACAACATCCAATTCCCAACCTGAAATGAATAAGTATTCCTGATACTGATAACATTTGACATTGATAGAAATGCTGTTGGACTTTAAAAGCAGTGCATGTTATTTTGCAGGGTCATATATTATATCATGGGTTTGTCACACTGACCTTGCAACCCTATAATTTATTATAGGAATAGGATAGATAGAGAGAGAGAGAGATAGATAGATAGATAGATAGATAGATAGATAGGTAGATAGATAGATATATAGATATATAGATAGATAGATAGATAGATAGATAGAGAGAGAGATAGATATATAGATAGATAGATAGATAGATAGAGAGAGAGAGAGATAGATATATAGATAGATAGAGAGATAGATATAGATAGATAGATAGATATATAGATAGATAGATAGATAGATAGATAGATAGATAGAGAGAGGAATGTACATAAGAGAAATTAAGACACAGAAATAAACAGTCCAAAATATTTCAGAAATAGAAATAAGGAGAAGAGCCGCAGGTTCAAATCCCCGCTGAAGGATCCTTTTATTTTGGGCTCTCCTCCATGCTGGCAGCTCTGCTTGTGTTTTGAAACTAATTTCAGGTTAGCGGTTGGGAAGAGACTCGATGTTCTGGCGTTGGGTAACAGATCGAGGTTTGGAGAGTATTCACCATCATTTAGGGGCACTTGCATCACAAGCAGTATTTGTTATTCCATTGAAACGCTCATTCCAAACCCAGCAGAAGATTTCAGGATGATGGAAAATACCCTGAAGCTGTCAGAATCGAGATCAACCTGTATTAGTATTGATTCGAAAGTGGAAAAACTTTCAAAATGTAGAAAAGTAACAAAGTACTGGATAAAGTAAGGAGATATTTACTTTAGTGACCAGTCATACCAGCAAAGAGTGACTGTCGACTGAGGATTCATCTGTTCCTGGATAGATGGATATGAAGACAAAAGCTGTATTTATGGCACATTTTTGGACTTTCACCACACGGCATTTGCATTTATTAAATTCTCCAAAGTTGATTTACTTTGGCTCCACAGGTGAATGCACAGATTTCTAGTCAATTTAGGTTCCATTTAGACTAAAATAGATGATAAATCACAGTAAACAGGGCATGTCAGGTTGTATAGAAATCTATAAGAAAAAGGGTGTCCTTCTCTCTTGATTTATTACCTCAGTAAACATTGTCCTGATGAGTTTATGGTCTCAATATCTAGTTTAGAGTCTTCTCATTACAGCATGATGTTCAATTAGTAAATAATTGTCCCTTTTAGAGTAAATTAGACGACACAGCAGAGTAAACAGAGCAAGTCAGATTGTATAGAAGTCTTTGAGAAAAATGTGCCTACTCCCGCTTGATTTGTAAACAAGTTCCTGATGAGTTAATAGGCGCTTTCACACCGGAGTACTTTTACCCGTACTTTTCCCGTTTAGTTCCGTTAGTGCCTGGAATTTTGCGTTCACACCAAAAATAGTACTTACAGTAGTTCAGAGAACTTTTACCCCCATTTTTAGTGCCTGCTAGAGAGGTGGTACTTTCCTGGGGAGAAAAAGTACCAATTTCTGATTGGCTGGGCGAATTGCAAACCACGCCCCGTAAAACTCTGAAAAGTTTTTTGAAGCCGCTATTGTATTTGCTGGCATTAGCATTATTAGCATTAGCATTATCCCCGCGCACCAACGGAGAGAGAATAACTTATGGCAACACAAAAAAACAAACATGGAGCGGTGGAGATGAGGAGGTGTCGGCGTTCTGGCGATTTACTCGGAAGGCTTCAGTAGAAGCTGCTGGGAGTCCCAGCAGCTTCTACTGAAGCCTTCCCCAACTCCGGGGACTTCCGGCCGGGGACTCCGGGTGGCAGTAGAAGTTGTTTGCGGCCTGCCAGTAAACCCAAAGCAGAAGAAGAAGTGACGTCAGCGGCTTCATTTGCGTAATCTTCCCTCAGGGAACTTATTCCGGTGTGAACGCGATTGGCTCTTAGTTCCATGGGGGTACTAAGTGCTGGGAACTAAGTACGGCAAAGTACTTGGTGTGAAAGCGGCTAATGGTCTACATCTTCTTCAATACATGATTTATACCCCATTCACACCAACGGTGTTTCGGGGCCGGTTCGGTGCTGGTGCTTGAAAAGCACCGGGTTTTCCTGTTCACACCGCAGCGGAGCAGCCTCTAAGCTCCGGAATCCGGTTCGTTTCGAGCACCAAAAAGTTGTCCGTCTAGAAGCAAGAACCGCATACGTCACGCTTACGTCGGGGGGGCGAGATTAACCTGAGCTAACAGTTAAGGCGAGTACGGCAAATAAAAGTTGTAACAGCAGTAGTGCTGAGCAAAGTGACTAGAACGCAACCACACACTTGTTAAAAAAAAACACACTTTATAAAGTCAGGCAACACTAACCAGGCTTCGTGTGATTCTGTTTATTTGTACCTTACTTTGACCATCCGTTCGCTGTTATTGATCATTGTGGAGAGCAGGCAGACGTTTTGTTTGTTATTATAGCAGCTATCGGATGGAATCAATACATGGGCTGCACAGGTTGTCATGTCCGACTATCACAAGTAGAATCATAATGAAAAATACGTCGGTAAAAAGTGCCTGTAGAAAACGGCTTAGCAAGTAGGCAGTTTAGCTTCGGTTGCTATGCTAACATCACCCATGTTATACCAGAGAAACTTTCATGACAGCGTTGTGATGCCAAACAGCGTCAATTCAGACTGACACCAAACAGCGTCAATTCAGACTGACACACATTCACTTAAAGGGAACTGGGGATATGTATCAGCTGCTTGTGTGACAGTCAGACAGTGAATACTTTAGAGCCGTGTGAGCTAACCCGGGGCTAACGGGAGAATACACTCGTGGAAGAGCAGCCAGCACTGCAGCGGTCGGTAAATGCCGCTGAAACACATTAATAAACAATGAACCACGGCACTCTGGAGAAAAGTATAAGGTTGGAGAAGTCGTTATTTAATTTAATCTGGCTTCGTATGATTAAAAGCAACGCAGTCCGGCCCGTTGTTGTTGTGAGGTGAGCTCCGTTGGGGAGAAAATCAGTGACGTAAACTGTGACGTCATGACGCAGCAGCGGCAGCACCAGTCGGGCTCTGAGCGGTGTGAAAAGAGCCGGAGCTAAACCGAAGTACCGGTTCTGAACCTGAAAAGCTCTAGCACGGAGCTTGAACCGGAGTTGCGTTGGTGTGAAAGGGGTATTAGAGTAAAATAGACGATAAAGCAGAGAAGGCAGAGCATGTCAGATTGTATAGAAGACTATGAGAAAATGTGTCTACTTCTTTCTTCTTACAACTTTAATCCTTTTCAATTTATTAAGGCTTACGGTGACATTTTGGTCGCATAATATTTTTCAGCGTAATTAACTTCACTCTTTCGTATCACTTTCTGTATGCAGTAAACCAAGATGGCGTGCCAAATGGAAGGCTTCAAACCGTAATCCACAAACAAAATGGGTGATGAGCCTCTCGTCACTCTATGAAAAACATAAAATTGCAGTGGCACAGGGTTTGTATCTGATCTGTGGACTTTTGCTTCAATCATCCCTTCTCTCATCCGCTTTCCAGTCTCTTTGCTCTCTGCAAATAAAGGCAAAAAGGTCTAAATAAATAATCCAAAAACAAAAACATTTCCTAATAATGTCAGTGGTCAACATGACATGGCATCCTCATCAAACGACCGACACACACACAGACACACACACATTAGATATTAGAGACAGTAACCTTAAGCTATGTTTTTGGATAGAAATGTATGTAGCAGAAAGAAAATGCTGTATTTAAGAGGACATTTAATGCTCATTTTCAATGTAGTGTCTCTACATGTCTCCATGCTTTAATGTTCAGAAAGCTCTTTATTGTTCTCATACTGCCTGTGCTGCAGCACCTCTTTTCACCCTCTGTCTGAAACCAGCCCAGTCTGCTCTGATTGGTTAGCTGGCCGGCTCTGTTGTGATTGGTCAACCGCTTAGAGATGTCCGCCTCTTGCTCTCTGCAATAAAGGCAAAAAGGCCAAATAAATAATAAAAAAACTAAAACATTTCCTAATAATGTGAGTGATCAGCATGACCTGGCATCCTCATCAGATGACACACACACACACACACACCACACACACACACACACACACACACACACACACACACACACACACACACACACACACACACACACATACACAAGCACAGAAACACACTAACACAGTCCACTCACCTCTCTTAGATAGCATCTTAAACACAAACACTAGTCACTATGACCTTGCTCAGGTACATCAGGCAGCTAAGCTTGCAACACACACACACATACATTTACATGTACAGCACTTTGGCTCGACCAAAAATCGCTTTTAAATGTGCTTTATAAATATAACTTGATTTGATTTGATTTGATTTGACACACACACACACACACACACGCACACACGCACACGCACACGCACACACACACACACACACACACACACACACACACACACACACACACACATACACATACACACACACACACACACACACACACACACACACACACACACACACACACACAGTTACACTGAAACAGCTCCAGAGTGCTGACGTGGATCTGAATCACACATGCTGACATATGACCAGAAGAAGCTACACACAGCTACACACGTCTACACACAGCTACACACGTCTACACACAGCTACACACGTCTACACACAGCTACACACAGCTACACACAGCTACACACAGATACAACTGCAGTGTGACCTGAGGGTGGTGCTAGAGTGATGGAAATATGCAGATCATACACTGGGACATTGGCAAGAATCCTGCAAGGACATACAAGTAACAATGTGCACATAGCAAATAACATTACATATGTAAAAATACTCTAAAATAATATAGGATTTTAAAAGTGTAATGTCATTTTAGAAAAAAAAAATTCAAGTTACATTTTGAAAAGTACCTGAAAACAGACTTGAAAATGTATAAACTGTTGCAAACGAGTTAAATGTTATTCAACAAGTGTTGGATGGAGACTAAGATGGAAGAAGTACTGAGATCTTGTACTTGAGTAAAAGTAGAAGTACTCAGATCTTGTACTTGAGTAAAAGTAGAAGTACTCAGATCTTGTACTTGAGTAAAAGTAGAAGTACTCAAAAATTGTATTTGAGTAAAAGTAGAAGTACTCAGATATTGTACTTGAGTAAAAGTAGAAGTACTCAGATATTGTACTTGAGTAAAAGTAGAAGTACTCAGATCTTGTACTTGAGTAAAAGTAGAAGTACTCAGGTCTTGTACTTGAGTAAAAGTAGAAGTACTCAGATATTGTACTTGAGTAAAAGTAGAAGTACTCAGATCGTGTACTTGAGTAAAAGTAGAAGTACTCAGATCTTGTACTTGAGTAAAAGTAGAAGTACTCAGATATTGTACTTGAGTAAAAGTAGAAGTACCAGAGTGTAGGAATACTCTGTTACAGTAAAAGTCCTGCATTCAAAATGTTCCTCAAGTAAAAGTAGAAAAGTATTATCATCAAAATATAGTGAAAGTAGCGACAGTAAAAGTAGTGATTGTGCAGATTGGTCCATTTCAGAATAATATATATGATATGTTTTATAATGATTGATCATGAAAGTGTTCTCAAAGCTGGTAAAGGTGCAGCTAGTTTGAATGACTTTGTATACTGCAGGGTAGCTTGTGGATTTACTCCAGGTGGAACTAAAGTCTGTCATCCACATCTGTGAAGTAACTAAAGGGATTAAATACATTTAGTGGAGTAAAAGTACACCATTTACCTCTGAACTGTAGAGGAGTAGAAGAACAGAGTAGCATAAAATGGAAATACCCAAGTAAAGTAAAAGTACCTCTAAATTGTACTTAATTATAGTACTTACAGAGTGAATGTACTTTACACCACTGGATGGAGACTCTCTGCAAAGCTTCATGCTAGTTTAAACCTGGAGGGAGTCGGTGGTGAGACATAGTTTCAGGTTCAGCTGAGTTCATGTCAACTTTCCAACACACTGCTCTCTCTCGCATTACACCCACACTGAGGGGATCCCTCTGATATGTGAGGTATGGAACATTTACAGCTAAAGAAGAACTGGAGGAAAGTTCAAGGAGTTTGTAGTAAAATGCACTTTGGTGTTAGGTGTACTAGTGTACAGAATTTACAGTGGTGGAGGAAGAATTTAGATTCATTACTAAAGTACTAAAACTACAGTGTGAAAATACTTAAAAGAGTCTCTCACACACACACACACACACACACACACACACACACACACACATACACACACACACAACACACACACACACACACACACACACACACACACACACACACACACATCCCTTACATAAGAGGGTCAAACATTTACAGGTGTTGGTCCACACCTGTGAGGCAGTTGAAGGGAAATTCTGTCTCCATATGTGGAAAATAAAAGTTGTGTCCTTAAACTGCAAGTCACTGTGTTCTTTATCTTGAATAGTAACATTTAATTTACATCAAGCAGAGTGATAAACAGACAGAGTGGGTTTATTTTAATATCACCAACTGAAAAGGGGAAATTAAATAACTGTCTGTCTGTAAACAAACCACAGCCAATCAGATGTTGCTATTTCAGCCGCCACTTTACCATCAGATATATTGTACATTTCAATTTGTTTGTCAAATGTTATGACGCGTGAGGCAGTTGGTCTATTATTTATAAGAGAATTAAACGTTTTTAAAGACAGCAACGGTCATTAAACACTGCAGTGGAGATATACAATCACTCTGTACTAAAAGAAGAAAGCCAGTGTTTGTATAAGCAGGTGTAACTGTTCCAAGCTCAGCTACTGAGCAGGATTTCCGGCTCTTGTTTGATTTGGTATTTAAATACGCAGAGTCATTAAGCTGTAAACACACCGGCAGATAAAAGATTCCTCTCCAGAAGTCGTTCCGTTTTAGTTAATGCTTCACACTCCATCCGCCTCTACAAATATGGAAATGCACAAAACTCCCTTTGTTGCTCCGTCACTTCTGCTGGCACTAAATCACTTTACAGTGTGTTCGTTTCCCGCCAGATAAAGAGCAGGAACAGGAAGTCCTTATAAGGGCGGTGTACAGTACAGAGTACAAGTGGGGAACTCAAACACCATTATATGTCATTTATTAAAGGTTTATTGTTACATTTTGTATGAATTTATTCATTTGTATTAGTTTGATTAACAGGGACAGTGCACAATAACATATACTGATGTATATATGCTAGAATATATGTTTCAGACTTTTACTTTTGGTACTTTAAATATATCTTGATGATTGTACTTTTCTACTTGAGGAACATTTTGAATGCAAGACTTTTACTGTAACAGAGTATTCCTACACTCTTCTACTCTTACTGAAGTACAAGATCTGAGTACTTCTACTTTAACTCAAGTACAAGATCTGAGTACTTCTACTTTTACTCAAGTACAAGATATGAGTACTTCTACTTTTACTCAAGTACAAGATCTGAGAACTTCTACTTTTACTCAAATACAAGATCTAAATACTTCTACTTTTACTCAAGTACAAGATATGAGTACTTCTACTTTTACTCAAGTACAAGATCTGAGAACTTCTACTTTTACTCAAATACAAGATCTAAATACTTCTACTTTTACTCAAGTACAAGATCTGAGTCCTTCTACTTTTACTCAAGTACAAGATCTGAGTACTTCTACTTTACTCAAGTACAAGATCTGAGTACTTCTACTTTTACTTAAGAACAAGATCTGAGTACTTCTACTTTTACTCAAGTACAAGATCTGAGTACTTCTACCTTAACTCAAGTACAAGATCTGAGTACTTCTACTTTTACTCAAGTACAAGATCTGAGTCCTTCTACTTTTACTTAAGAACAATATCTGAGTCCTTCTACTTTTACTTAAGAACAATATCTGAGTACTTCTACTTTACTCAAGTACAAGATCTGAGTCCTTCTACTTTTACTAAAGAACAATATCTGAGTACTTCTACTTTTACTCAAGTACAAGATCTGAGTCCTTCTACTTTTACTTTAGAACAAGATCTGAGTCCTTCTACTTTTACTTAAGAACAATATCTGAGTCCAATTATAGAAGTAATGTGATTATAACTCATAATAACTGGAAATACTATTCAATAATTAATAGCATGCTATAGCGGTCACTTTAAAGTCCATACCCACAACAACATAATTTGTAGCTTCTGCATATACATATACTTCACATCAGAATATCATTGAAATGTTTTAACATATGTAAATAATGTTGAATATAAGTCGGTCTAGATTCTGACTTTAAATCTCAATAAAATATTTATACAAGGCAAAACGATCATCATTTGTCAATCTGAATTGCCTAAATTATTTTTTATTTGATACAGCATTCCAACTATATGTTATGCTACGGACAAAAGTTTATTATTCCGCCGACTTATTTTGGCCCTCTTCTCCTCCCACATTCAACATCGCAGAAATTCCGTTCAGACATCAAAACGTTCAACTCGGACTTAAAGAGGTTTTCTTCAGATTTTAACATTAACTAGAGTGCGTGATGTCACAGCTAGAGTGGAGCAAATCTTGAAATTTGCCTTCATATTCTTTTTTAAAACTGCCATAATTCCCAAACCCTACATTCCTGAGACATCATCTTTCATGACAAACGTAGGAAAACATCTCGTAGCTTGAAAAATGACAAATAATTAATCAAAAATAATTAAACAAAATGCCTCTTGAGGGCATGAAGTGACAAAAACGTTCAACATGTCTCCATTAAAGCCCATTGTAATTTCAGGCTGATATTTCCTCACAGCAGCAGCCGCACACCTTTAGTTAATCTGGCAAAAAGGCCACATTATTAACCGAAAGTAATGGAAACGGTCCGATCGTCCCCCAACTTCGCTTGTATATCACCGGTCCAGCCCTCAACAGCTCTACGTCAATTATGGGGTTTCTTCAAATGCCGTTGCCATGGCAACAAAGTGCTCGCCATGAAACACGGTTTTCTCATAACTTCAGTGAAAATGTTCCAAACGGCCAAAACTTCACAGGTTTGGTAACGATGCAGCCATCAACGCATCTAAGCATATTATGGGGTGTCATCAAATGCCGTTGCCATGGCGACAGATCATTCGCCATCAAGTTAGTTCAAAAGTTTGCAGTTCAAATATTCTGCTGCTTTTCCAAGCCTTTTTACTCTCTTTTCTCTCTCATCACACATTCAAGCCCCAGTGTTCATGTATCATTTCAATCTAAATTCTTCACTTTCTTCTTACACATTACATTTCAGCATAGCAATTCAGCGTCAGCTTTTCAGCATAAAGCATTCCCACTAGCAATTTCTTCAGGAATTACATTCTCTAATTTATATGTTAGTCTGCTCTTTTTATTTTGCCTTTTATCTGCACGGTTGTGTCATTATATAACGGTGTGAAACATTAACGGCGGTGCTTCAGTCTCAGAGGTTATATTGGAGGTTATATTGGAGCGGCTCTTTGTGAATAATCTTTATTTATCAAAGGCGCGTCTCAGCCCCGCCCTCCATTCAGATCTCTAACAGCTCCACTGTGAGAGAGGTGAGGTCAAAGAGTTTCTTTAAACTCCAAAGTTTTCGGAGATTCACGACATGACAAGTTTGATAAATGTGAGAAAATCCCAGGAAACTACAGTGAAGAAAACTGACTTTAATGAAATGTGTTGTGTCAACAAATTCCACATACCTGTATTAGGTTAGATGAAATCAATAATTTTAAGTTGAACCTTATAGTATTGCTTTTGACTAACCTAATACAGTTATGGGAAATCTGTTGACATAATACATTTAATAAGAGGCAACGTTTCAGTTTTTCAGTTTACATAAAAAAAGGAGAAAATTAAGACGCTTCAGTGACCATGTCATAAAACAAGCTGCATTGTGGGACATGTAGTTCATTGCCACCATACTTATAGAAAGCTGTATTAAATGTATGATAAACTTGACTTGTTCTTTGCCACATATTTTACACCTCTGATTTAGAATGTCTTCCAGTACACAAGATGTTTCTTTGTCTTATGAAGAATCTCAGCATCCCATAAATGTCTCCTGTTTAGGTGAAGTCCAATGAAAGGACTACTCAACACATGATGTTTATTTACTAAATGTTATTCTAACGGACAAAATTATTATTATTCCACCGGAATTTTGCACCTCTTCTCCTCCTGCATTCAACATCGCAGAAACTCCGTTCGAACATCAAACGTTCAGCTCGGTCGGGAATCGATGGCTATTACTTTTATCATTCATAACTTTCATAATTCCAGAGATACATCCCATAATTCATCCCATTTTTAACCATTGAAGTCAATGGAGAAATTCTTCAGACTTGAACAATCTTCATGCTGCTAACTGTTCATTCATACTTTCACTCAGAAACCTCATTCCAACTTTAAAATGTTACACATCTTTCTGACATTATTCGTGTAACACAACTTTTAAATCTGATTCTTACTTTTAGAGATATTAAACATTGTTCAGACCTTGGTAAAGAGGCTTTCTTCAGATTTTAACATTAACTAGAGTGCGTGATGTCACAGCTAGAGGGTAGGAAATCTTGAAATTTGCCTTCATATTTTTTTTTAAAACTGCCATAATTCCCAAACCCTATATTTCTGAGACATAATTTTTCATGACAATCGTAGGAAAACATCTTGTAGCTTGAAAATGAAAAAAAAAATTGAAATAATTAAACAAAATGCCTCTTGAGGGCATGAAGTGACAAAAACGTTCAACATGTCTCCATTAAAACCCATTGTAATTTCAGGCAGATATTTCCTCACAGCAGCAGCCACACACCTTTAGTTAACTGCCAAAAAGGCCACATTATTAACCCGAAAGTACACAAAAATTACACTTCAGATACTCAACTTCCTTGACATGCTTCACGTTTTTAAATTTCACAGATATCTGTTATGGTTCTTCCACAAAACGTTCACATGTAAGAGGTTTATCTCTCATTCAGAACAATGCAAACCTTTGATCTCTACAGAGCTCGTTAGCTCAACTATAAACACCTGTGTAATGGAACACGATGATGTCATCACTCCAACTGACAGCAGTCAGTTCTAACTGTTCATTTCACACACACACACACACACACACACACACACACACACACACACACACACACACACACACACACACACACACACACACACACACACACTATCTCTCTCTCTCTCTCTCTCTCTCACAAACACACAGAGACACACTCTCTCTCTCTCACACACAGTCTCTCTCTCTCTCTCACAAACACACAGACACACACTCTCTCTCTCTCTCTCACACACAGTCTCTCTCTCTCACACACAGTCTCTCTCTCTCTCTCTCTCTCTCTCTCTCTCTCTCTCTCTCTCTCTCTCTCTCTCTCTCTCTCTCTCTCTCTCACCAATGTTCCAAACGGCCCAAAACTTCACAGGTTTGGTAACTGCAGCCATCAACGCATCTAAGCGTATTATGGGGTGTCATCAAATGCCGTTGCCATGGCGACAGACCACTCGCCATGAAACACGATGTCGCTGTAAGTCCAATGGACACGGTCCAATCGTCCCCCAATCTTCACTTGTATATCACCGGTCCATGCCTCAACAGCTCTACGCCAAATCTGAAATCTCACCATATGCCGTTTCCATGGAAACGCATCCCTCGCCATAAAACACGATGTCCCTTTAACTCCTATGAAAATGTTCAAAAAGTGCTCAAAATTCACATGTGTGCTAACAGTCCAGCCATGAAGACATCTACGAGACAGTTTGTGATTTCTTCAAATGCCGTTGCCATGGCAACACAATGCTCGCCATGAAACACAGTTTTCTCATAACTTCAGTGAAAATGCTTCAAACGGCCCAAAACTTAACAGGTTTGGTAACGATGCAGCCATCAACGCATCTAAGCGTATTATGGGGTGTCATCAAATGCCGTTGCCATGGCGACAGATCATTCACCATCAAGTTAGTTCAAAAGTTTGCAGTTCAAATATTCTGCTGCTTTTCCAAGCCTTTTTACTTTATTTTCTTCACTCATCACACATTCAAGCCCCCACTTTCTTCTTACACATTACATTTCAGCATAGCAGTTTAGCGTCAGCTTTTCAGCATAAAGCATTCCCACTAGCAATTTCTTCAGGAATTGCATTCTCTAGTTTAAAATGTGAGCCGTGGTTTTCCTGTGATTCAGAACGGAGAGAGTGCCGGGATTATCAGAGGAGGACTGGTTTCATAATAACTGTCAGTGTGTGTGTTGAGTGTGTGTGTGTGTGTGTGTGTGTGGGTGTGTGTGTGTGTGTGTGTGTGTGTGTGTGTGTGTGTGTGTGTGTGTGTGTGTGTGTGTGTGTGTGTGTGGTGTGTGTGTGTGTGTGTGTGTGTGTGTGGTTTCAGTATGACTGTCTGTGTATGTTGTGTGAATGGGTGACACACTGTATGACTTTCTCTCGCTGGCTGTCTGTCGGCTCCTGAATGTAACAGGCTTGATTCAAGATCAGATCCAGACATCCGGAAGCTTCTACATCAGCTGTTTGTTGACAGAAGCTTTAAACTGATCTCACACACACTTAGGTTTAACTGTTTTTTTCCGAAAAAAGACGTGGATGATTCGACTATCACAGTTCATTCTGATAGACACATTTATTCTAATAAAATGACTTCCTGAATTTATAAGCAGGGAAAAAAAGGCACAAAAATAGGTATATTTTATATTGTTACATTTTTTAAATTATGTTATATTAAATTATATTAAATTATATGATATACTATATTGTATCGCATCATTTCTGTCTCTTTTTCTCAATAGCAGCATTTTTACATACTTTTTATCTGTGTTTATTTATTTTCTTCACTTTTTTCAATGGAGCAATTTTAACGTAATTTTTTTATTTTGCATACCGACAGTTTTCTTGGATATTGGATACGTCGGTCGTGGACCAGTAAGTGTCTATGGGACTGATAAAGGATTTCTGAAGTCTTGGTTTGGGTACAAATATGCAACATGAACCCACTGCAACTCTCTCTCTCTCTCTCTCTCTCTCTCTCTCTCTCTCTCTCTCTCTCTCTCTCTCTCACACAATGTTCCAAACGGCCCAAAACTTCACAGGTTTGGTAACGATGCAGCCATCAACGCATCTAAGTGTATTATGGGGTGTCATCAAATGCCGTTGCCATGGCGACAGACCACTCGCCATGAAACACGATGTCGCTGTAAGTCCAATGGACACGGTCCAATCGTCCCCCAATCTTCACTTGTATATCACCGGTCCATGCCTCAACAGCTCTACGCCAAATCTGAAATCTCACCATATGCCGTTTCCATGGAAACGCATCCCTCGCCATAAAACACGATGTCCCTTTAACTCCTATGAAAATGTTCAAAAAGTGCTCAAAATTCACATGTGTGCTAACAGTCCAGCCATGAAGACATCTACGAGACAGTTTGTGATTTCTTCAAATGCCGTTGCCATGGCAACACAATGCTCGCCATGAAACACGGTTTTCTCATAACTTCAGTGAAATGCTTCAAACGGCCCAAAACTTAACAGGTTTGGTAACGATGCAGCCATCAACGCATCTAAGCGTATTATGGGTGTCATCAAATGCCGTTGCCATGGCGACAGATCATTCACCATCAAGTTAGTTCAAAAGTTTGCAGTTCAAATATTCTGCTGCTTTTCCAAGCCTTTTTACTTTATTTTCTTCACTCATCACACATTCAAGCCCCCACTTTCTTCTTACACATTACATTTCAGCATAGCAGTTTAGTGTCAGCTTTTCAGCATAAAGCATTCCCACTAGCAATTTCTTCAGGAATTGCATTCTCTAGTTTAAAATGTGAGCCGTGGTTTTCCTGTGATTCAGAACGGAGAGAGTGCCGGGATTATCAGAGGAGGACTGGTTTCATAATGACTGTCAGTGTGTGAGTGTGTGTGTGTGTGTGTGTGGTGTGTGTGGTGTGTGTGTGTGTGTGTGTGTGTGTGTGTGTGTGTGTGTGTGTGTGTGTGTGTGTGTCTGTGTGTGTGTGTGTGTGTGTGTGTGGTGTGGTTTCAGTATGACTGTCTGTGTATGTGTGTGTGAATGGGTGACACACACTGTATGACTTTCTCTCGCTGGCTGTCTGTCGGCTCCTGAATGTAACAGGCTTGATTCAAGATAAGATCCAGACATCCGGAAGCTTCTACATCAGCTGTTTGTTGACAGAAGCTTTAAACTGATCTCACACACACTTAGGTTTAACTGTTTTTTTCCGAAAAAGACGTGGATGATTCGACTATCACAGTTCATTCTGATAGACACATTTATTCTAATAAAATGACTTCTTGAATTTATAAGCAGGGAAAAAAAGGCACAAAAATAGGTATATTTTATATTGTTACATTTTTTAAATTATGTTATATTAAATTATATTAAATTATATGATATACTATATTGTATCGCATCATTTCTGTCTCTTTTTCTCAATAGCAGCATTTTTACATACTTTTTTATCTGTGTTTATTTATTTTCTTCACTTTTTTCAATGGAGCAATTTTAACGTAATTTTTTTATTTTGCATACCGACAGTTTTCTTGGATATTGGATACGTCGGTCGTGGACCAGTAAGTGTCTATGGGACTGATAAAGGATTTCTGAAGTCTTGGTTTGGGTACAAATATGCAACATGAACCCACTGCAACTCTCTCTCTCTCTCTCTCTCTCTCTCTCTCTCTCTCTCTCTCTCTCTCTCTCTCTCTTTCTCTCTCACTGCACTCCTGACGATGTGCGTAAAAGTGACAGTTAACTGTGTTGTTTGTAGCATTTGTTATACTTTTTTTCAGATGGTCTGCCTTTCTTATGACCTTTTGTTGTGTTTTTGACCTGTGGGACGGATGATGGCTAAAGAAAGTGAGTCATATAAAAGAAATAAGCTGTGCTGTTTTGCAGGTGATTGACGGAGAAGTGAGTCAGAAATACAAACAATAAAACAAAGCATTACGTGATGATTAACGGAAACTCCTGGCAGAAGATTTCACACAACTGTTCACCCTTTATGTTTCTACAAGTTTAAATATAGAGCAGGTTGTGTGACCTTTGACCTTTACAGCACTGAACGTCCTGCCGAGAGAAATCAGTGATGAGACCTTCCTTCCTCCCATCAGACGCTGAGAATAAGGAGGGAAATTTCCCTTTTCCTGTGCTGATGTTTCCTTGACTGTAACACACACACACACACACACACACACACACAACACACACACACACACCACACACACACACACACACACACCACACACCACACACACACACACAGCGGTGGGAGGTCAGTGAAACAGGACTGCTGACTACTTTTGTTTGCGGTCGCTCAGTCTGACACTCAATTGTGTCTCTAATTCTACTTATACTACTAACACCACTACTACTCATACAACTACTACTATAACTACTACTACAACTACTTATACTACTACTACTACTACTACTAGTATAGCTACTACTACTGCTATTACTACTACTACAACAACTGCAACTGCTACTACTACTACTACTACTACTACTTTTACTTACAGTATACTACTACGTACATTTGATATCTAACTCCTTCAGCCTACTTTCAGCTACAGAAACCATTCAACTATTACATTATTCAGCAATTTTAGGACATATACACTTTGTTGTTTATACCTTTTTTTACTTTTCTTTGAAATATCAAGCTTCATCACAATTTTTTCCTACTCTTTCAGTTTAACATTTCACTTTCAAGTTTTCAACAAAGTCAGTGCAATGCATTTGAGCTTTAAAACTTTTGATAAAAATTATTTCACTTTTCTGGATTTCTCCGCTAAGTTCAGCAGCACACTTACTTGGTTTCTGCCGCTAAAAGCAGCTGCAGACACCATGCAAATAATACAATATTTTGCTTTTTATGCATTTTCAGCTAAATTCAGCAACACATTTACACAGCTTTCAGCATTCACACGCATTTTCAGCTGGAAATGCATTTTCTAGTTTGTTGTTGTTACAAGTATTGTTTGCGGCTTTTTTTCCATCATGGTGCCGGTTGGTTTGAGTAAATATCAGTGGATGTTCAACTTTGGTGTGTTTAAATTCCCCTTCTAGGCAAAGTGGCTTGACCCCTGGGTTCGTCCAGTTTGATTTTTTCCTTTTAGCATCACAGTAAACTTGGTTGGAGCATTTGCTCGGTACCCGGCCGTGGCTGTGGAAAAGGTTGCTCTTTTATGGTGGATTTTGGACTAGGGCTGAGTTAATGTTTGGCTAGTTCTGCATATTAATCATATGCACAATTAGATAAAAAGGAGAAAATGAATTTAACTGTGATTAAAACAGAATTCACTTCATTTGTTATATTATTCAAGAGTAAGGAAATGCACACTTCTGTTCTTTTCTGTATATAGCTACACACAGCAACTAGTTTGCTGCAAAGAAACAAACTGTAGTTTACAGAGAGTTGATTTGGAGCAATTCATTGTTCAGGTCAGGTAGATTTAAGCACACAGTAATATTCTCTTTTGTTAGGAAGGTCAGGGAAAAGTCCTGCTTTGCTTCTTGTGTAAATAAATATGCTTTATTGTAAATAACTTGTCCAAATAGCGTCTATGTTGACAGAAAAGGGTGTATGTTGTCTGTCTTCTGTTGACAAAGTTCAACAGAAGGGATGCTCAAAATGTTATGCTTATTTTAACCAAAATGTGTCTATTTATACATTTTTATTGTTTAACGTTTATTTTGTTACTACATTAAAGACAACTGAAGACAAAACGTTCATATTTGACTTTTTAGCTTTTTTGTGTAGTTTTCTGACAAATATTAGATGCATTCCAGGCCCTAAACTTGGGTTCTGAAAAGTAAATCCAGTGCGCCACGGTGTCTTTAACTTGCATCTAACAGCCAGCCTTGTCTCATTTAATAATTAAATAACATAATTGATACGTTTTCCTAATGAGTTCATGGTCTCAATTACTGTTTTCAATTCTTCTTCAATAAAACATGCTGTTATTCTTCTGAACCATTTTATTTAGATTAAATTTGATAATACAAAATCAAGGTTATTGTACTTTACCTAAGTATTTTTATTTTATTCTACTTCATGCTACACTTCATTTTATAACTTCATTTTATAACTTCATAACTTTAATTATTCCAGAGATATATCCCATAATTCATCACATTTTTAACATGGAAGTCAATGGAGAAACTCTTCAGACTTGAAAAATCTTCATGCAACTTCAACTGCTAACTGCTCCTTCATACTTTCACTCAGAAACCTCATTCCAACTTTCAAATGTTACACATCTTTCTGACATTGTTTGTATTACACAACTTTTAAATCAGAGTCATACTTTTGAGATATTTAACTTAGTTTGGAGCTTGGTAAAGAGGCCTTCTTCAGATTTTAACATTAGTGTGTATTCCGCAGCTCGTTAAGGGTTAGAGTGCATGATGTCACAGCTAGAGTGGAGGAGGGCTGGACATTTGCAGGAAAACATATCTTAACCTGTTAAGCCCTGAGCCTGTTTTTCAGGTCTCAGGCTTGAAAATGACATTCCCAGAACAAATGACCATATCTTCCCTTCTAAAAGGGTTAAATTAATAATCTTTTTTCTCAAAGTAATGATAGACCTGTGAGTTGGATGTAGAAAAGTCAGAATCAATATAGATGTTTTTTTTTAAAGAAAACTCAGATTTTACATAGTAATAAACTGTAAATTATAGTGTCCGTCCAAAAATTCTTTTTTACTTATAATGAAAACTACCCTTGGATGATGGTAAGGTAGACTAAAAGCTTTAAGAATCCAAAGTACAAAATATAATAAGTACCCTGTATCAAGATTGATGCAAAACAAGTGACATTTGACCTTTTAGAGAGGTTTAGCCAAAAACACTCCACCTCTGAGGTGATTTGGGTGGAAATTGTTTTTTTTCCATATCTCTGGCCCCCCTTTGTCGATTTTGATGGTTGACACCTCTTTCTGACCGTTAGAGCCAATAGAATCGAAGGGGGAGTCCCCCACACACACTCATTGTAAAAAAAATGGTGGGGGCTTTGCGCATGTAGTTTTGCATGAGAGTGAACCTCCACTCTAGCTCTGACATCTAGAAATGGAAAAGCAGTTTTATTGCTCATGGATGATCAGAAATCATTTCGCAAGGGACACAGACACATTGGATTAACCTATATGGATTAACTTCAGCAGCGTTTTTATCGTTTTAATGCCATTGAAGACCACTTTGGAGCAGACGACAGAGACAAGGTAACCATGTTAGCATTTTTAGCTACCTAGCGCCACATGTTTTGATGTCTGTTTTTGTTTATAACGTTGCGATTTCGTATAATTCAGTGATAATGAGGGTACCCTTCGATTCTGTGTCACCTCATGATGTGAAACGATGTCATGGATGTGGAGAAAAGATAAATAATAAGGTTTTGTGAGTGATTTTCGGTGCAGTAATCTGTTAGCATTTTTCGCTCGTTGCTAATTCAGAAGCTCAGCGTTAGCATTGTGGGTTTTATTTTGAAAAAAAAAAAAAAAAGATCAGTTAGATGAGTTTCTTCCCGTTACATGGATATAAAACATTCATAGTTTATTAAATGAACATGCCCTCAGACACTGTTTCCTGCAAGATGTTGCGGCAGTGCCCCGGTACCGGGGTCTCTCGGGCTTAACAGGTTAATAAAAATTAAGCAAACATTTCTTTTAAAAAAAGGCCTCTTGAGGGCATGAAGTGACAAAAACGTTCAACATGTCTCCATTAAGGCCCATTGTAAATTCAGCCTGATCTTTCCTCACAGCACCAGCCACACACCTTTAGTTAATCTGCCAAAAAAGCCACATTATTCACTCAAAAGTACACAAAAAGCAGACTGAGACGCTCCTCAGGGTCCTGACGTGCTTCACGCGTTAACATTTCCCCGATAGCTGCAACGGTTCTTCAACAAAACGTTCAAATGTAAGAGGTTGATCTCTCATTCAGAACAATGGAAAGGCTCTCCTTTCACTGCATATCACCATGGAAACCTTTGATATATGGGCTCACACACAGGTGTTTGATAATGTCGTCATCATGGTAACCTTTGATCTCTGGGCTCACACACAGGTGTTGATAACGTTGTCACCTCAAACACAAACACACAGGCTGGAGTATAATGGCGCGTTTCCACTACAGCGCGGAGCACGGTTTAAGAGGGCTGTGATGTCAGCGGCCCGTCTTTGGTTGCGTTTCCACTTGGCCTAGTACCGGCCAGCGGGTCCTAATTCACAGTTTTTCTGGCCTCATAAAATCGATGGGTCTAGGGCCAGAGACAACGAGACTGAGTCGGGCTGAGTATGCTAAACTAGAGAGAGCATCGCTGGCAAGGGGGCTACAACTACAACAAGATGGACATGGACGTGATTTAATTGTAATACACGTTTCAAAATGATGCCGAAGTAACAACATACTGATACCGGTTAGTAAAAACCATGAATTAATGCTTTGTCAAGTCTGCAGACAGACGGCAGGCGAAAAACCTTTTAAAATGCGTGTTTTCTAAATGGAGATTGGCTAAGCTAACGCAGTATATGCTCCGACCGTCCACACTCACAACAACGGCCTATACAGACATAAATAAAACAGCGACTGTATTCACCATGACACAGGCAGTCTGTGGTTTGTACTTGTTTAACTTTTGTCTAGTTTCTGAACATATATGAGGAGCTGTGAGCTCTGAGTGCTAACAGCTAACGGCTGTGTTGTTTTTCTGGGGTTCTCATTGAAGATCACGTCACGGCTCCGCCTACACTGCGTTACTATAGATACTACCCCAGTTCCTAAACTGTAATGGAAATGCGCCATAAAGTGAGCCAGTCCTAACGAGGCCCAGCCATACCGAGCGGGCCGAGCGAGGCCGTGTAGTGGAAACGCGCCATAACAGACTGTCTCAGCCTATTATTTTCTGTCTGATGGAGACTTCATACTGACTTCAACATGTTCCACATATTTTTACATTATTGGTGACGTATGGTTTTAGTTCAAAAGTTTGCAGTTAAAATATTCTGTGATTTGGCGCCAAATTTCACGTTCGCTCGATGCTAGGCAATCCCTCGCATGGAACACGATGTCGCTGTAACTCCAATGGACGCGGTCCGATCGCCCCCAATCTTCACCTGTATATCACCTCGCCATGCCTCAACAGCTCTACGTCAAATCTGACATCTCACCATATGCCGTTTCCATGGCAACGCATCCCTCGCCAAAGAACACGATGTTGTCGTAACTCCATGAAAATGGTCAAAACAGCACCAGACTTCAGATGATGGATAATGGTCCAGCCCTCAACATATCTATGTGCCATTAGTGAGCTTTCCTCAAAAGCTGTTGCCATGCAACGCATCCCTCGCCGTAAAACACGATATTGCTATAACTCCTATGTCAAAAAGTGCTCAAACTTCCCATGTGTGCTAAACAGTCCAGCCGTGAAGAAATCTACGTGACAGTTTTGAGATTTCATCAAATGCCGTTGCCATGGTAACACAATGCTCGCTATGAAACACGGTTTTCTCATAACTTCAGTGAAAATGCTCCAAACGGCCAAAACTTCACAGGTTTGGTAACGATGCAGCCATCAACACATCTAAGCGTATTATAGGGTGTCATCAAATGCCGTTGCTGTGGCGACAGATCACTTGCCATCAAGTTAGTTCAAAAGTTTGAAGTTAAAATATTCTGCTGCTTTTCCAAGCATTTTTTTTTTCTCTTCTCTCATCACACATTCAAGCCCCCAGTGTTCATGTATCATTTCAATCTAAATTCTTCGCTTTCTTCTTACACATTACATGTCAGCATAGCAGTTCAGCATCAGCTTTTCAGCATAAGCATTATGTAATATTCTCTTTTGATAGAAGGTCAGGGAAAAGTCCTGCCTTGCTTCTTGTGTAAATATGCTTTATTGTAAATAACTTGTCCAAATAGCATCTATGTTGACAGAAAAGGGTGTATGTTGTCTGTCTTCTGTTGACAAAGTTCAACAGAAGGGATGCTCAAAATGTTATGCTTATTTCAACCAAAATGTGTCTTAAACATTTTGTTGTTTAACATTTATTTTGTTACTACATTAAAGTCAAATGAAGACAAAACATTCATATTTGCCTTTTTGTTTATTTGTGTAGTTTTCTGACAAATATTAGACGTATTCCAGGCCCTAAACTCATGAATGAACTTTAGTAATATTATATTTTAAAATATACAAAAGCAATATACAAAGTAATTACCACCAATCCACCTTACCGGCTTTGATAGAGACATTAATGCATTAGTAATCATAAACCAGTAATTTGATATAAGAAATGGGCCATTATGCATATCGCATAGTGATAACTTTTGGTATTTTGTCTATTTTAATGCTAACATTTTTAAAGGGCATATATTCACTACCAATATTTGAGGGATCTTTTCTCTATTATCTGTGGAGTAAGGTTGTATTAGACAATTCTGATGTGACCTCCAGGGGCTACGTATATCTCCAAGATGACAGAGCATGCTAGCATTTCATAAAACTGGAGGACGGGGGCTTTCTGAAGGCTCATGTAATGTGCACGGTTACCAGTTTGCATCAGTTATTTTGAACTTGTAAAAGGTTGGATCGCGAGTTGAGTCTTTCTTCTGACCAGCATATGTGTTACCGTCTGCATTCCTTTTGCTTTGAGACAGCTTACCTGTTGGGGACTGTCTCTCTACTCCAGGATGCTTTCTACTGAAAAGATGGGATTGCAGCCGTGAGCACTTGATCTGAGGTGTTGAAGTTACATTTGTGTAGACAATGAGCCAAACAATGGTGAGGATTATGACTGATCAGAAATGTTTTCTGTTCCAGTTTTGACATCAATAAAGTTGCTTCTCTAACCTTTGTCTCATGACACAAGCGGAGTATCGTGTTGTGCTTATGTTCCACTATACTCACAGATTAACATGATTCAAATGAGCTGATCTAAAATTGTGATAATGTTGGAAACTGTGTTCTTTGAGAGCAACAGTGTTGCCAGATCAGCTTGACAGTTTACAGACCAGTCACGACTTGAAATCTGCCCAATTCAACAAAAGTCACACTTTATCGCGATGATGATAAAACGATCCCTGGCGATACTCATATTAAATTAATCAATTATTATGAGTTGCAAAGTTTAATGAATTTAAATGTGTTATTTTCATTGTTAACTTGTATTTATTGTCAGGGCTGCACATAACTGGTGCGCAGGTCGCATGTGCACCCCCCGCCAAAAAAGGAGCACCGGATCATTTGAAAAAGAGAGAGATATTTGCGAGTTGCATAAGAACTGGTAAGATAGCAGGGTTTCCCACACATAGACTTTACTTGGGCGGGCCGCCCAGGTATATTAACGGCCGCCAAAGTATAATTTGCGAGCCATTTAGGTTTAATTGTTTTAATCCGTCCGCGAGCACGACGGAATCTGCGATCCCTCGCTCTACCCTTGCTATCACGTGAAGAGTCTGCTTTATGCGCTCCGCACAGTAACCCTGCTGCAGTTCATGAGCGTGCTCACTAGCGCACCTCACCCCCCCCCCCCCCCCGCCGTTCATAAAGTCAAGTACCCCTCAAAAGGTTCGGTTTATTTCATTTTAAGGATGCGCACCAAGCAACATCTCCAGGTGCTCCTTTGAGAACCAGGGCAAAAACGTTATGTGCACCCCTATTTATTGTATAACATTTCAGTTGTAACAGATATTTTATATGCAGAATCCATGTACTGCATGCTGTTATAATGCTCTACTACTCAGCCCCCTTAACCTTTCTTTGGGAAAACACAGGATGTTTACTCTACTACTACATAGTACATATCTACATATCTGGAACAAACTCCCAGAAACCTGGAGGTCCGCTGCAACTCTTACTACTTTTAAATCCAGGCTGAAGACTTTTCTTTTTGTCGCCGCTTTTAATTGAACTATTCACATCTTAAACTGCACTGTAACTTTTATCCATGTATTTTTTCTTTTAATGTTTATTTTATTATCTTTTTAATGACTGATTTTAAATGCCATTTTCTTAATGTCTTTCATGTTTTTGTAAAGCACTTTGAATTGCCTTGTGTTGAAAGCTGCTATATAAATAAACTTGCCTTGCCTTACTAACATGACATGACATTTGCAACAATTATTTGCCGAGGGTGTTCGTCAATCATCTGTCAATAATAATTTGTCAATAATGATCTGCACCAAACGTTTAAAAAGATTCAAAGTTGCTTCAAGGTTCAGAGCTGCTTCAAGGTTCAGAGCTGCTTCCAGAGATCTGAAGAGCTTCCAGGTAGGTCTTATACTGATCAACTTTATTATACTTGAAATTGTCCATTTGTACTGAAAATAATCCTTGTATTCAATAATGATGTGATGTGTTATAGATCATTTAAAAAACATTGTTTTATGATCTGAATGTGATTCAGACCTTGGGCATATAGTAGTGTGAGATGATCCTCAACATGACGCCACTGTTGTTTTGTATAATGGTGTTCTTTTTGGAGGAAAAATGCTCAAGGAATTTATTTTTGTCAATAATTAGTGGCAGCATTGATTTTAGTGGCAGCATTGATTTTGATGAATTGCATCTAACAATATGCAACGCTCCAACTGGAAACTAAGAGAACTGTAATGTATATTTTCCACTAGAGCAAACTAGAGAAAGAAGATCAATCTTCACAGGACGATGACTTCAGCTGTGTTCTTTGCCTTGTTGGCTTTTCTCGGACTGACATATGGCAATGTTGGTGAGTATATTCTTTAAATGTTTCAATCAAATGTTCTCAATAATTTTCCAAAATTCGTGTTTTTCAGATATATGTATTATGTCTTCAATAATAAACACGCACACACAAAAGTGATTAAAAACGCTATAGCGACACAAAGTGTCCAGTATATGATTTAAGACGGATAGGCACAGACATTCTGTTAGTCGGGAGTCACCAGTCAGGCTTCAGGTAACACTGCTGCAACTGATCACTTGTTCAGGATAAAGGGTCCCATTTGAACAAACAGTCATATTTGAAGTTAAATGAAATTAGCAAACTGCCTGTATTTTCTTTTTACTTTGGTCAGATAAACCCATTTAAAACTTCTGTGCCTTCCTTAAACCATATTTAATAACTAATGATGTTATTTTTTCCAGGTACTATTAATATTGCTAAAGGTGGAAAAGTGACTCAGTCCTCAATTGCTTTCAATGGCAATCCTGAAAGGGCCGTTGATGGAAATCTTGCCAGCGTATATTACCAGAACTCCTGTACCCACACTAGAAAACAACGAAACCCATGGTGGAGACTGGACCTTCAAAAGACATATAGGATCAACACTGTCACCATCACCAACAGGAAAGATTGTTGCTCCGATAGGATCAATGGTGCTGAGATCCGTGTTGGAAATTCCCTCAATGCCAAGGGCAAACCTAATCCCATGTAAATACTCTTGCAGTATATCTTTTATAACACAGTGGAATGATTCAGTTTCTTGAAAAGAACAGTTTGGGAGATCTATGCAAAGATTTCCTCTTTTAACAGTTTTTCTTATAGTTCTGTTATATTTTCGTTTTCATTAGATGTGCTGTTATCTCATCCATCGAAGCTGGGAACTCCAAAACGTTTGAGTGCAATGGAATGGAAGGCCAGTATGTAACCATTGTGATTCGTGGAAGAGAAGAATACCTGACACTCTGTGAGGTGGAAGTCACTGGTCAGCCTTCAGGTAACACTGCTGCAACCGATCATGTGTTCAAGATAAAGGGTTCCATATTGAATTTGAGCAAAGAGCCACATTTGAAGTTAAATCAAATATCATAATTCCTGTTTTCTTTTTTTTTACTTTGGTCAGATAACCACATTTAAGACTTCTGTGACTTTCTCAAACTATGTTTATTAACAAATGTTGTTACTTTTTCCAGGTACTATTAATATTGCTAAAGGTGGAAAAGTGACTCAGTCCTCAATTGCTTTCAAGGGCTATCCTGAAAGGGCCGTTGATGGAAATCTTGCCAGCGTATATTACCAGAACTCCTGTACCCACACTAGAAAACAACGAAACCCATGGTGGAGACTGGACCTTCAAAAGACATATAGGATCAACACTGTCACCATCACCAACAGGAAAGATTGTTGCTCCGACAGGATCAATGGTGCTGAGATCCGTGTTGGAAATTCCCTCAATGCCAAGGGCAAACCTAATCCCATGTAAATACTCTTGCAGTATATATTTTATAACACAGTGGAATGATTCAGTTTCTTGAAAAGAACAGTTTGGGAGATCTATGCAAAGATTTCCTCTTTTAACAGTTTTTCTTATAGTTCTGTTATATTTTCGTTTTCATTAGATGTGCTGTTATCTCATCCATCGAAGCTGGGACCTCCAAAACGTTTGAGTGCAATGGAATGGAAGGCCAGTATGTAACCATTGTGATTCGTGGAAGAGAAGAATACCTGACACTCTGTGAGGTGGAAGTCACTGGGACAGAAGCAAAATAAATGGAATATATTTTCGTCTGAATGTGGAATAATTACTCAAGTCCACTACATTTTTAAGTTTCTGCTTCTTTTCCGAAACTAAAATATTTAATCTTTCCTAAATGCTTGATGACTGTTGTAGCAACATTTAATTAACGTAAATTCAACACATTGTAAGGTCATTTGTGTTGCTTTAGTCCCAGGAAGTTAACATCACCTGCGCCTGGATTTACACGTGTTGATGTTGTTGAACAGTTTTCCTGTCATGATTTTGATTAACTCTTCTCTATAACATTAAACGGTCTGCATTGATATAGTGATTTTTCTTGTCTGTCTCTGTTCTCAAAGCACTTTAAAACACAAGCCATCATTCACACTAGGTAATCTGCTCATCAGGATTGTGTTACTTAACATGCACACTTGTACTGTTAAACCGTTTTACTCAGAAAGAAAAAATGTGTGCTGATAGCTGTTAACAAGGTATAACTTACAGTTGTGGTCAAAAGTTTAAACACACTTGTAAAGCACATGTATGTCATGGCAGTCTTGAGTTTCCAATAATTTGGAACTCTTATTTTTCTGTGACTGGAGCATATACTTTGTCACAAAGAAAAAGTCATGAAGTTTGGATCTTTTAATAATTTATTATGGATCTTCTGAAAATGTGATCAAATCTGCTGTACCCAGTGGGAAAAACCCAATTTTTGAGGGAAATCAGACATGGAATGTTCTAAAAGGTTGTCCATCAGAAATGATATCTAGGACCTAAAAGGATCACAACCTGGGTGGACAACCCGGTCAACTAGCTACTGGAAAGCTACAGTGAGGGTCCAAACAATGCAACCTTTATATGAAAACAAGTCAGAAATTCTGGCTGGATCAGATGCAGGTGCATTTGTTGGAAGGCAACACATTCTCACTCCCAACTCGGCCTATGTTGACGTTATGTCAGGGTCCCTGTCGTCACTTTCCAACGCAAGGGGGGGCCCTTTAGCGTGAGTTTCAACTATCAGGGAGTCCCATTGACTTGCATAGAGCTCCCTGAACGTTGGTAATAGACGAGTTGGGATCGCGGCAAAACTCTCCGCAGATCCATTCTCACAGCGTTTATCAACCTTTTTCTAACTCAATATCAAGCCACACTTATTGTTTACTTCTTTATTTTAATTGAATAATGTAGGACTTTTGTTGCCGTCAGTTAGGGGAGAGTAGGGGCTCAGAAAACTGAAATCTGTATTGTTTCATCGTTTTTTCCTTCTAATTTGTATTCTTTTCTAAACTACACACTGTTATTTACTCAACAATAAGACACAATTATCCTTGTGTTTATTTATTTTTTGATTGTATAATGTCGGACTTTTGGAGTCCGTCAGGACCGAGGGTCGGAGCAGCTCATTCGAACACAGGAAGCTGTATTTTCAAATAAGAGTTCATTTTAATATTATGTTTGATATATTATTTTATTAACTAGACCACTGGGTCATGTTAAGACCATCTTTTCTGTCGGTTTGGTGTTACAAATATAAAAACAATATATGTGTGGATAACAAAATACATCCATCATAAACTAAACTGGAAACAGCAGCATATTTTATTGTGTTAACACTGTAAACCTGAGTGCTTTAACCGCCTAGTGGTTAAAGCATGTTATTGAATTGTTGATACGTTATATTTGATGAAAACATAAAATATTAAGAGTACATACTTTCATAGGGGGAAAGTAGAAGGTCAATGATAGAAATATAGAATAGAAATATCAATAAGATACTGTAAGTGATCTCTACAATAAAACAGTTTAGTGCAGGACGTCCAAAGATATTAACAGGAGGATGTGCAAAACAGACAAACTAATTAGGCTTTATTTAAACATTAAAGAATACTTTAGGTTAAGGTCTTCTTTTGAATAAGAAAAAAGCTTTGATAAATATTAAGCCTGACAAAGTACTTAACGTCTAATATATTGCATAATTTGTTTTGGGACTTGACAATCAACTTTCCTGCAATGTTAACTATGTTGAAGCACTTATTTTAACTGATATTATACATATGTATTAAACTCTTATAAGATGTATGTAGATAGAATAAGAAATGTGCAGAATATGACATTTAATGGTGGAGGTACACACATATCGATAGATGTCATCTCTGACCTTGTCAGGTATTGAACATTCAATAAATAAAGAACACAGAATTATTAAATATAAAACACAGAATTTGTGTGATTATACTAAATGATTTACAAATAAACACCACTGCATATTTACAACTGTTACACATGCTGCTGTAACGAAAAAATGTCCAACTTGGGATCAATAAAGTATATCTTATCTTAAGATGATCGATGGCTACTGCCATATTTGCAAAATGTGCCTCTGAACCTTGACAAGTGCATGTTTCAGGCTTATCAATTAACAACAGGAGGGGTCACAGACATAAGACCAGCTGTTAAATAAAGCTCTTCTGACCTTAGCTGTCATGTGGGTATATATTAATGCTGCCCATTATGGACACAAGCAATTTTCACCCATTTATTAATTATATGTTTTAAATTTGAGTGTTTCCTATCCCCTAAACCTCCAGGGATGTACACAGTTTAATACTGGCAACTTATTATGGGAAATACGAAAACGTCTTTTAAAACTACAATTCCCAGTAGAGACGTGCCATAGAACATGTTGCGAAACACACAATAGCCAGCATGTGTAGTTCTGGGGACGGGGTGGTGGACATTCAAATCCAGTTTTGGACAGTCTGCCGTGGTTCCATCCCATTTCAAAGTGCTGTTGACGCTCGGCGTAACCCTCGGCGCACACTCAAACATCCAATCACAGAGCTTGAGGACTAATCACGGGGTTTGTCAAGCGAAGCGGAGAGAATACTTACTTCCGGGTGTAAAATTCTCTAAAGCAACTACTATGAGCTGCTCCGACCCTCGGTCCTGACGGACTCCAACTTGTGTTTATAAAAACAAAAAATAAACACAAGGATAATTGTGTCTTATTGTTGAGTAAAAACAGTGTGTAGTTTAGAAAAGAATACAAAATTAGAAGGAAAAAACGATGAAACAATACAGATTTCAGTTTCTGAGCCCCTACTCCCCCTAACTGACAGCAACAAAAGCCCGAAATTATTCAATTAAAATAAAGAAGTAAAACAATAAGTGTGGCTTGATATTGAGTAGAAAAAGGTTGATAAACGCTGTGAGAATGGATCTGCGGAGAGCATTTCGCCGCGATCCCAACTCGTCTATTACCAACGTTCAGGGAGCTCTATGCAAGTCAATGGGACTCCCTGATAGTTGAAACTCGACGCTAAAGGGCCCCCCCTTGCGTTGGAAAGTGACGACAGGGACCCTGACATAACGTCAACATAGGCCGAGTTGGGAGTGAGAATGTGTTGTGGAAGGAGAGCAGATGGCAACCACAATTGTGTCTCTCCTGACATGCTTCTGGAGCAGACATATATTGCAGATGCCAAGGAGGCAAGTGGTCTGGATGGCATTACACTCAATCGTGCTGCCAGGATGAGGTGGGTCAACACAAAACCACTCACTACAGCTATCTCTGCAGAGCTAAAGTCTATGCTGCACTTCCATTCCTCCAGCCCCCACCATGAATCTGGTCGGAGTCGTGTCAACAGGGATGCAGAGATGGTAGTCAAGGTCATGGCAGCAGTAGAGACCAACCCATTCACGACAGCCACACCATCCCTGATCAATATATCTACTGGCGAGTGTGCACATGCCACAGTCACGGACAACCTGACATGTGTGAAAGCAGTTGGTTTGAAGGCATTGTCAGAGTCACTGTCCAGTGAACAGAAGAAGACATGTGCTGTAAAGCTAAACACCTTCCACACAAAAAACAGGATGAAACCAAAGAAGTCTGGGGGGAAAACCTCTGCACCTGGCAAGAACAATGAAGCCCTTCTGCGTATGACCCAGATCATTGCCAGTGGTGCAGAACTCCACATTGTTGACTTCATAGGCAACCATGAGTGCGGTGACCTTCCCCCATCCCTCTTCCAGGGAGATGGCAGTATGAGAACAGGGACCAATAGGGGCGTTCACACCAAGTTCTTTTCCCACAATAGTTCATGAGAACTCAGTTCATGAGAACTCTTTTAGTTCTGATGAACTAAAGCAGATCGCGTTCACACCGCAATGAGTTCCTGTGGGTGGATTAGGCAAATGAAGCCGCTGACGTCACTTCTTCTTCTTCTGCTTTGGGTTTACTGGCAGGCCGCAAACCACTTCACGGCGTATACTGCCACCCGGAGTCTCCGGCCGGAAGTCCCCGGAGTTGGGGAAGGCTTCAGCAGAAGCTGCTGGGACTGCCAGCAGCTTCTACTGAAGCCTTCCCAGTAAATCGCCAGAACGCCGACACCTCCTCATCTCCACCGCTCCCATGTTTTCTTTTGTGTTGCCATAAGTTAGTCTCTCTAACGGGCTAATGCTAATGCTAATAATGCTAATGCGAATGGCGGCTTCACAAAACCTTTTGGGAGTTTTACGGGGCGTAGTTTGCAATCCGCCCAGCCAATCAGACATAGGAACCTTTTCTCCACGAAAGTCCCTGCTCTCTAGCAGGGACTGAAAAGGGGGTAAAAAAGGTTCTGATGAACTAATTTAGTTCAGGGGGCTTTTTGGTGTGAACGCAAATATATCTGAGTTCTGATGAACTATTGTGGGAAAAGTACTCCGGTGTGAACGCGCCAAATGTAAGCCTTGTGAAGATCTTGAAAGAGAAGACCAAAGGAAGCAGCATACTTGATCTGCCCAAGACTGCCTCAAGACAGCAGTAGTCGTTGATGCCATGTCCGCCATACGACATTGGTTTCTCCACAGAGGTGAAGGATTTGGAGTGATCGCTGAGCGATACAGGCACCTGCTGCTGAATGATGTGCCTCCTGGCACTGACATCATACACTTCTGTTGTGACAGATACAGTACAACCAGCCTCAAGACAGCTGAGCAGTAACAGAGATATGCCAGATCCAAACCAGCGAAAGTGTATGAAGTCAGTGAGCAGTACACAGCTCCGGATCCAAAGGAGTGTTTTGCAGTGTCTGCTAACAAAGCAAACCTGCTGAGCTTCCTTTGTGAGAAGTGGTGTGAGGATGAACAACTGGTACCTGGTCTTGGCCCCACTCATCTCTACCTGGGTGGTGGATTCAAAGAAGAGAAGAAGAGTGTGGTGCTCACAGCAGGGTCTGTTATGGATGTTCCTTCTCTTGAATCAACACAGCAGGAGGCTGACACTAGGATCTTCCTCCACACTCTCTACAGTGTCCAGAATGAGGGAGTTGACAGAGTTGTCATACATGCCAATGACACCAACATCCTTACCATATGCCTGTACTATGGTGCAACGCACCTCAGTGATCTAACAGAGCTGTGGGTGAGAACAGGCCAGAATGCATACCTGCCTATACATGAAATGGTTGTGGCACTGGGACCTTCACAGTGTTGTGCCATGCCCTTTATCCACAGTCTGAGTGGTAGAGATACCACTAGTTATCCATATTTCACTGGCAAGAAGGCATGGTTCAAGAGCAGCATGATCTGGACATACCTGCACTTGAAGAGTTTGGTGAGAACCCTGCCGTTGCCATAACAGATGACCTCCTCAATCAGGCACGAGACCTCACCATCACTGTGTATACATCCAAAGCTGATCACTTTGAGAGTTCTGATCTGGGCAAACTGAGAGCATATACGTTCCTGAACAACTAATCGATGCTCCTAAAGCTACTACCCCCAACAGAGAATGCATTTCTGCTGCACCTGAAAAGGGCTGCTCTGGCAACCATCATTGACAAGAACGCACACATCGCCAAGCCAGCAATCCACCCATGCACAGAATTTGGATGGTCTCTGGACAATGGACATGTAGTTCCGGTACCATCTACAAAGCCTGCTTGGCCTGCGTCGATGAACAAGACAATCTCATGTGGATGTCTCAAAGGCTGTCAGAAGAACTGTTCCTATGTGTGTGTGTGTGTGTGTGTGTGTGTGTGTGTGTGTGTGTGTGTGTGTGTGTGTGTGTGTGTGTGTGTGTGTGTGTGTGTGTGTGTGTGTGTGTGTGTGTGTGTGTGTGTGTGTGTGTGTGTGTGTGGTGTGGTGTGTGTGTGTTTTACAGTACAGAAATAAAAGTTGACATGTCGGACAGCTTTATAGGATGTGTCAGCTGGAGACAATGAAGAGCTCATCTGCATGTTGTTCTTTGTTCCTCTCTCTCATAACAGAGTGGGGGTCTCTCTCTCTCTCTCTCTCTCTCTCTCTCTCTCTCCCATAACAGAGTGGGGGTCTCTCTCTCTCTCTCTCTCTCTCTCTCTCTCTCTCTCTCTCTCTCTCTCTCTCTCCCATAACAGAGTGGGGGTCTCTCTCTCTCCCTCTCTCTCTTTCTTTCTCTCATAACAGAGTGGGGGTCTCTCTCTCTCCAATAACAGAGTGGGGTCTCTCTCTCTCATAACAGAGTGGGGGTCTCTCTCTCTCCCTCTCTCTCTATCTCTCTCTCTTTAATAACAGAGTGGGGGTCTCTCTCTCTCCCTCTCTCTCTTTCTTTCTCTCATAACAGAGTGGGGGTCCTCTCTCTCTCTCTTTCTTTCTCTCATAACAGAGTGGGGGTCTCTCTCTCTCTCTTTCTTTCTCTCATAACAGAGTGGGGGTCTCTCTCTCTCTCTCTCTTTCTTTCTCTCATAACAGAGTGGGGGTCTCTCTCTCTCTCTCTTTCTTCTCTCATAACAGAGTGGGGGTCTCTCTCTCTCTCTGGGATCATGTCCAGACAGGTCTGTTTCCTCTCTGCTGTCATTGTGTCAGGATAACAGTGTGTTGAGCAGTGTGTGAGCGGTGTGTGTGTGTGTGTGTGTGTGTGTGTGTGTGTGTGTGTGTGGTGTGTGTTGTGTGTGTGTGTGTGTGTGTGTGTGGTGTGTGTGTGTGTGTGTGAGCAGTGTGTGTGTGTGTGTGTGTGTGTGTGTGTGTGTGTGTGTGTGTGTGAGCAGTGTGTGTGACGGCTTTTCTGAACCTCTTTGTCTCACACTTGTCTATCGATACGACTGTTAATACGAGGCCTATCACGATAAGACTTTAGTGCAAGCATTGCCTTTTTTAAATCTAGTTTTAGGAAATCTGTCATGTTATAAACTCACACCACCACATGCATTATTCTTCCAATCAGAAACATTCTCAGATACTCAGATAGACCCTCCTGCCTCCAAGAAAAAACCTACTTAGTTTGAATCCTTGTTTCGTGTCCATATGGTGCCTTTTCCTGATTGGGCGCTAGGAAAAACCCCAACATTTCACCGTCATTTCTCAGAGAGACTCGGTTCAAAATCAAGCTTCTAAACGTGATAGTTTTGTTGAAAACATTTGTCCTGTGTGAGGTGAAGAACTTAACAGTCTCGTGTGAAATGTAAAAGCTTTCCTTTAAGTGCTGCAATTTCCCTCAATCTGCTCTGGACAGTTGAAGCAGTTCTAAAACAAGAACATCTGATAAAATGCAAAGTTTGGTGTGATATTTCCTCGACATCAGCAGCAGCCTGAATCATCATGAGTCTCTCTATCTATCTATCCTTTGGGAGCATTGGGAGCATTGGGAACATTGGGCATGTCCAGGCATGTTCTCCGGGGGTCTGCAGGCTCCGGCCCCCTGCAGGGAGGAATCACATCTGATATGCATGATTCCTCCCACTTTGCATGTGTAAAATAAAGTCAGCATCAGTCGTTTGGGGCGGCAGTGGCTCCCCAAACAGACTTTGATGCATGCGTGCAACGTACCTGTAAAAACACATACTTGTGTAGTTAACTATGCATATTATAATTTAATTATTAATGATGTTCTATAATAACGTGCAATTATGAATCTGCCATTATGTTTTTTACACTACTAAACACTGTTAATATTTACATTCATTATGTGACCGTCTATGTTTCACCTAGTTATTTAATTGCTCTTTTACGGCACTGTTAGTGGACCGTTTTATTATTAAGCTGCTGTGTTTATTGTATTTTTGTAACTCTGGCACAACAATTTTCTTCGGATAAATAAAGTCCTACCTTATCTTATCTTATATGAAAACTGAATTTCTAGGGGGAAAATAAAGGTTAATCTTCTCAAGCAGTAGAGAGAAGATCTTTGAACGAATGTCTGCAGACATCAGGGGAATCAATACGCTAAACAAGTAGTCACATCAGAGTAATATCATATTGGAAATACTCAAGTGAAATATGACAGTAGAAAACAGCTTATACGACACTGATAGCAACGAGTATCATTCATAACATAATATGGTAAATATTTATATAAGTAAAACATAATGTACCGCAACCTGGGGTTTTATAAAACACATAAATCATTTTTAACAGTTCAGTTTGTTCGCTCTAAATCGTTTTCCTTTTGTCAGTCACTGACTGAATGACCTTTTGTAAAGATTTCCAGAAGCTCCATTTTCAGTTTCCAAGATAAAAGATTATATATTCGATTTAGTAAAGCGTGCACGCCTTTATCTCCTTGGTGAGGCGTCATGGATGAGATGACATTTAGTGCAACAGTGTCATGAACACAACCATGAGTGTGTGTGTGTGTGTGTGTGTGTGTGTGGTGGTGTGTGTGTGTGTGTGTGTGTGTGTGGTGTGTGTGTGTGTGTGTGTGTGTGTGTGTGTGTGTGTGTGTGTGTGTGTGTGTGTGTGTGTGTGAGTGTTGCAAGCGTAGCTGTTTTTGACATTTATACAATGATTGATGATCAGTTTGCTCCTCGCCCTCCTGCTCCTCTCTGTCTTCACTCCATATGAACACACACATGTCCTGACTGAAGCTCAATGTGTGTTATAACATGTCTCACACATTCTTTACATTATAATGTATAGTTTTCACCCTGAAAAACCACATTCATTTGCAGGAAGGCGGTACCATTTCTACAGGATGTCATCAAAGTATCTTAGATATGCATGAGTCCAGAGAAACTCACCTCAGTCACATGAGGTGAGTTATATTTTATGTATGCACCATCACATCAAGTCAAATTCCTAGTATGTGCGAACCTACCTGGCAATAAACCTGATTCTGATTCTGATTCTGATCATTTCTCAGCATGCACAGAGACAGTAATGGGTGTTTTTTGAACTATATGTAGAAATTATACAACGAGAAGCATTGATGTATTCAGTCTCCTGTGCAGAAAAACATAGAAAAAATTTTTGTTTCAATAAAACATCTTAATCTGTAGCGACAGGCAGCTGCTGCCTCAGCACACACAGAGAGATTTGTATTTAACCTTCATTCATCATCCAGAACCTGATGCTGTTTAAGATGAAGCTAGGTGACAGAAACCTATATAAATAACAATTGAATATTTTATGAATCGTAAGGTGTCCTTGGGTGCTTTGAAAGGTGCCTCTAAATAGAATTAATTATTATTATTATTATCATTATTATTATTATTATTATTATTATTATTATTATTATTATTATTATTATTATTATTATAACACTACAGGAAAGGGAAAACCCCAAATAGCAAAGTAGGGCCTCTTTAAGTTCAGGAGAAAAAAAATGTTGATAAATAAGTTATTTTTCTTGAAGTCATTTGCAACAGATAGGACTCAGATTTCACTAAATAATCATTTAATTTACTGCACATTATTTAAAACTGTTTGATGTATTATATAGTTGCCCTTAACCAAGTCAGTGCACAGGGGTAAGACAGATCATAACACTTTGTTTAGGTTCAAATTCAATTAGAGAGAAGAGAGAGATATGAAAATGACAGTGTGAAGGTTTGGAAATGTAATTCATAATTCATTCTTTTGAAATGTTAAACCAATATGATGTGTTAACCTCTTAAGCCCTGAGCCTGTTTTTCAGGTCTCAGGCTCGAAAATGACATTCCCAGAACAAATGACCATATCTTCCCTTCTAAAAGGGTTAAATTAATAATCTTTATTCTCAAAGTAATGATAAACCTGTGAGTTGGATGTAGAAAAGTCAGAATCAATATAGATGTTTTTATTTTAATGAAAATTCAGATTTTACATAGTAAAAAACTGTAAATTATAGTGTCCGTCCAAAAATTATATTTTACTTATAGTGAAAACTACCCTTGGATGATGGGTTAGTAGACTAAAACTTTAGGAATCCAAAGTACAACATATAATAAGTACCCTGTATCAAGATTGATGCAAAACAAGTGAAATCTGACCTTTTTAGAGAGATTTAGCCAAAAAAAACCCACTTCTGGGTCATTTGGGTGGATTTGACCTATCTCTGGCCCCCCTTGCTCGATTTTGATGAATGAAATCTCTTTATAACCGCTAGAGCCAATGGAATCGAGGGGAAGTTATATACACACCAACACGTTAACAAATAAGGAGTGAGAGTGACGCGTTACCAAAACCGGAAGCTGCATACACTCTGGTGGCTACCATTAGCAGCTAACTTTTCCGCTCCGATTTTTACATAAAAAATGGAATTATGGATTATAAATAATTTTTTAAAAGGTACAGGTACATTATCAACCTGTGGATCAACACTTGTAGAATCTTTGTTTTTCGTTTTAATGCCATTGAACACGTCTTTTGACCTAATTGACAGCTACGGTGAGACGATCTGCCGTAAAAGCTCCGTAAAGGTACGTGTTGTGATGTCTGTGTTTGCTTCCCCTGTCGCAAGTTGGGATCGCTCAGTGATGATACTATACCTAAATAATCAGTGGAGTCTCAGCTTTAATCGGCTATATTGTATGTGCAGCTACGATAAGTAATAAGGGTATTTTTATCTTGAATTGTGTGCCGCAGTGCGTTAGAATTTTTTCGCTCAGGGGTCATTTAGACGCTTCTTATGAGACTTGTGTTTTGTTTTGGTAAAAATGGTTCATATCTTCAGTTAGCTGAGATTCTTTCCGTTAATCTGGTGCTACACATTAATAGTTTCATAAATGTTAAGAAGCCCTGAGACATTATCTCGAAAACAAAACGGTGGGAGGGGTCCAATGGGGGGACCGCCGTACACAACACGTACCTTTACGGAGCTTTTACGGCAGATCGTCTCACCGTAGCTGTCAATTAGGTCAAAAGACGTGTTCAATGGCATTAAAACGAAAAAAAGAAATGCTACAACTGTTGATCCATAGGTTGATAATGTACCTGTGCCTTTTAAAAAATTATTTATAATCCATAATTCCATTTTTTATGTAAAAATCGGAGCGGAAAAGTTAGCTGCTAATGGTAGCCATCAGAGTGTATGCAGCTTCCGGTTTTGGTAACGCGTCACTCTCACTCCTTATTTGTTAACGTTTTGGTGTGTATATAACTTTCCCTCGATTCCATTGGCTCTAGCGGTTATAAAGAGATTTCATTCATCAAAATCGAGCAAGGGGGGCCAGAGATAGGTCAAATCCACCCAAATGACCCCAGAAGTGGGGGTTTTTGGCTAAATCTCTCTAAAAGGTCAAATTTCACTTGTTTTGCATCAATCTTGATACAGGGTACTTATTATATGTTGTACTTTGGATTCCTGAAGCTTTTAGTCTACTAACCCATCATCCAAGGGTAGTTTTCACTATAAGTAAAAAATAATTTTTGGACGGACACTATAATTTACAGTTTTTTACTATGTAAAATCTGAATTTTCTTTAAAATAAAAAACATCTATATTGATTCTGACTTTTCTAAATCCAACTCACAGGTTTATCATTACTTTGAGAATAAAGATTATTAATTTCACCCTTTTAGAAGGGAAGATATGGTCATTTGTTCTGGGAATGTCATTTTCGAGCCTGAGACCTGAAAAACAGGCTCAGGGCTTAAGAGGTTAACATAACCCAGGGACAGCGTGAGGCTAAAGGTCACATTATATTTCTGATGAGTCCATGAGGGACACATGACGTAAATCTGTGTCTCCGTCATGTGTCTAGGTTTACGATCAGAACACACACACCACACACACACACACACACCACACCACACACACACACACACCACACACACACACACACACACACACAACACACACACACACACACCACGCACCACACACTGCACACACACACACACACACACACACACACACAACACACACACACACACACACACACACACACACACACACCACACACACACACACTGCACATGTGTGAAGTCATGTGTCCATGCAGTCTGTGTGCATGTCTGTTGGAATCACTTAAAGGAATAACGTTTCTTTACAGCACACACCTTTATTGTCCCAGAAATAAAAGCATATCAGTGCGAACAGACTTGGCTGCCGATGCAAAAAAGGTTGTAAAACGTCTGAAAAAAGTTTCCTCCTGTGAGCGGAGTCTTGTATTTTGTCTTCTTGGAAACTAAACACAACTATAGCTAAACAACGACGTTTGACTTGCAGCTTTTTACCCGGCAACACGTCAGTTGATGAATTACTCTGCAAATATGAATGCAGTTTCCCCAAAGCTGTCAATAGTCTAACTAACACATGTATTTGTGTTTTTCTGACATCATTTAACCTATTTTCCCCTTTTTCACGCTGGTTTTGTCAACGTCGGGTTGTCCTGATATTCTTAAATTGTTCAGGCTCTGTTTTCTCATTAATGCATCTGTCAGGAACGTTTTTCCTTTGACCATAGGAGAGCCTTTGTGAGTTGAATTCTTCATGCAATGTATTTCGTCTTGGGTTAGTTTTCACAAAATGCTGCAGCCATTTCTTCCCTTCTGATCCCAGAGCAGCGTTTCCCTCAGACTGTCAGCGAGTGTCTTTATTAAATCTGATGGCGTCCATGTTTCTCTCTGTGAGGTTTGTGTGACAAAATGTTTATGACTTCCTGCTGCAGAATGCTCTTCCTGTAAAGCTGTCAGTGTGTCTGCCTAAAACCTCCGACCTCTGACCTCTGCTGCATCCCTGCATCTCTCATAACTCACTCTCCACACACTGTACTTTTCAACCTTCATCTCTCCTCTTCTGCACTTCCCTCCTTTGTCCTTTTCCAATCACACACTTCCCTTCCTTCCTTCCTCGTGTCCTTGCATCCTCCCTCCCCTCTTCTCTCTCTCCTCTCTCGGTGCTCCCTCCCTCTCCTTTCCAGAGAAAATTCTTGGCCTGAAACAATAAAAGAATAATTCTGAAAAACCCTTTCTACGGAACAATTTTGTAAAATATTTTTTAAAAAGATCAAATTCACACTGAAAATATGATATGAAACAAATATCATAAAAAAGGTGTTAATACAATTAAAATAGATAAATAAATAAATATAAAATGAAATATAATACAAAAAAGTCTAGCCAGTGTTTTGTAAAAAAAAAGATCAAAATAATATATATTATGACATATGTCCTTTCTTCCCTTCCTTCCTTCCTCGTGTGCTTGCGTGCTTCCTATTTACTTGTATATAGACTCATGCATTTACTTGTACACTTAAAACATTTAGTGTACACGTTTGACATGTATATAATCTACTTCATCTGCACTACTTGCACATTGGTCTTGCAGCGTAATCTGCACAATTGTATTTGTTTGTTTTTTTGTTTTAGGTCTTATATAGCCTGGGACCTCGATTTTAATTAGCATAACTACACTGTCACTACGTTAAAGACAATAAAGCTTTGAATCTTTGAATCCGGCTTCCTCTCTCTTCTCTCTCTGTTCTCCCTCCCTCTCTTTTCCAGAGAAGTTTCTTGGCCTGCAGCAGCTGTTGCATGCACTCCCTTCCCGTCAGTGTGTGTGTGTGGTGTGTGTGTGTGTGTGTGTGTGTGTGTGTGTTGTGTGTGTGTGTGTGTGTGTGGTGTGTGTGTGGTGTGTGGTGTGTGTATGTGTGTGTGTGTGTTGTGTGTGTGTGTGTGTGTGTGTGTGTGTGTGTGTGTGTGTGTGTGTGTGGGTTGTGTGTTGTGTGTGTGTGTGTGTGTGTGTGTGTGTGTGAGCTGTAACATGATCTTGCGGCCGGGAGAAACCGTTTCAAAAGCCCTCACGTGTGTCAATGCAGTCACAGGAAATGCCATATAAGGCAGAAAGAAGATCGGGCATCCGTTAGGCTGTGTGTGGTGTGTGTGTGTGTGTGGGTGTGTGTGTGTGTGTGTGTGTGTGTGTGTGTGTGTTGTGTGTGTGTGTGGTGTGTGTGTGTGTGTGTGTGTGTGTGTGTGTGTTGTGTGTGTTTGTGTGTGTGTGTTGTGTGTGTGTGTGTGTGTGTGTCAAGATCCTAAATGAGTCCTTGTTCCTCAGGATTTAAAAACCAGTTTGACTACATCATCAACAAAGTAAAAATGTCTTTCTTTGAAACACAGTCAATATTAATGTCTGATAAATGGATATCTAATCATGCACCAGAGAATAATGAGTGGTTTTATGTTTCAAACGACCCGTGACATGCTCTATTTTCTGGTCATGGTTTTTGATTCCCTTAGGAAAAGGAACAGAGAAAAGAAGACACCACTTAGGTTATTTATTATTTTGGCAGCTGGAAAACACATCTGGAGGTCCCTGAAGACTTACAAATTAAAGGAGGCTTTAGGTCACAGTTAGGCCTGTTAAGCGTGTCCACTTCAGGCTGAGGTGCAATAAACAAACTGTTAGGTTTCTCCAGTTTGTCCACTTCAGGAGGTTTGTTTGTTAAGAGAGGGGTGTCAGGGTAATGTGTGATGTTTGGATATATACATCCAATGGACTTAAAGCACAGCTGCATCCAGTGATTAGGACTAGGCTGCATTCATCCAGGCTGCTCTGAGTTTGACATCAAACTGTCTGGTAATTTCTGGATCATTTTTTAGGTGTACTAAATGTGTGAAAGAGTTTTTGCTCTTTAAAGAGGCTCATTTTGAGGTGTTTATCAGTATGTAGTATCTCTACTTTAAAGAGTCCTCTCCTGCTGATGTTCAGGTGTATATCAGTATGTTCTGTCTCCACTTTAAAGAGTCCTCTCCTGCTGATGTTCAGGTGTGTATCAGTATGTAGTATCTCTACTTTAAAGAGTCCTCTCCTGCTGATGTTCAGGTGTATATCAGTATGTAGTGTCTCTACTTTAAAGAGTCCTCTCCTGCTGATGTTCAGGTGTATATCAGTATGTAGTGTATCTACTTTAAAGAGTCCTCTCTGCTGATGTTCAGGTGTATATCAGTATGTAGTGTCTCTACTTTAAAGAGTCCTCTCCTGCTGATGTTCAGGTGTATATCAGTATGTAGTGTCTCTACTTTAAAGAGTCCTCTCCTGCTGATGTTCAGGTGTATATCAGTATGTAGTGTCTCTACTTTAAAGAGTCCTCTCCTGCTGATGTTCAGGTGTATATCAGTATGTAGTGTCTCTACTTAAAGAGTGCTCTCCTGCTGATGTTCAGGTGTATATCAGTATGTAGTGTCTCTACTTTAAAAAACTCTGTGAAATGTCTCCAAAGTTTAAAAACACCTCAATTTCAAGCTGCCACAAGCTGGAGGAACGTTTTATTGGAGGAGGTGGGAAGTCAAAAGTGTAAAATGTGACCTCTGTGCGGTCAGTAGGAGAGAAACAGATTGACTCAAACTCACTTCAAAAGCGCAGATTCTGACGAGTTTAAAGACGTGCTTCTTGTTTCAGCTCCAGCAGGTCAGAGTTGAACCAATATGAACTTTGAACTGCTGACCAGTCCAGACTCAGAATCCTGCTCTTAAAGAGGGAATGCTAATTCATTCTAGGTGTGTGATGTAGAAATCACTAAATTGAGAAATCCTCAACATGGGAGAACCTCACTTTATTTATTTTGTTTCGGTCAATACAGTGCTCCGACTTTTTACTTTTTTCTAGTCCCTTTTGTGTCTTTTTTGGGGCATCTGCTAAAACAACGGATCCAAAAGTTCCAAGAATAAGTTGTAATTTAATATGAATAAAGTCATAACATTCCCAAAAAAAAGCCTAATATAAGCAACGATAAAGTCTGAATAGTTTTTAAAGTCAATATATCAAGAAATAAGTTACAATGCCAAAGCTAAAGTTTTATAACTGTCTCACTTTCTGCTTTTATGGTCGATGCAGTGCCTCAACTTTTAACTTGTTTCTATTCAAAGTGTAATTTCAACATTTCAATTTCTTATGTGTCTTTTGTTTGGGGCAGTCACTCAGTAATGTTTTGTGAAAAGAAAAAAGTAATATTTGAAGAATAAATCATAATTTGATAAGAATAAAGTCGAGAAATTCCAAGAAAAAAGCCAACTATATATATATAATATATCAAGAAATAAGTTACAATAACAAAGATTAATTTTGGGTACGGCAACACCACTTGGACAAACTTCACACGACGGCAGAACACCATAGTTCTAGCATCAGTAGATATAATAGTAATGTATATTTTAAGTTCATTTATGATTATATTGCTAATGATGATTTCAGATGGTGGTGTGGTTTCCTGTTTTAGTCATTTTCTGTATTTATTTATATTTTGTAACAATATGTCAGTAGGTTGTTGTCCTCCAATATAATACGGCCTTGTTACTTGAGTTTTAGAAGCTCCTGTCCCAGCGCCTTACTGCGTAACATTTACACTAAACTTGTAAAGTACCCTTGAAAGACACCTGAGCGTTTTAAAAACTACATTTGATTGAATATAAGAACTAGCTAAAGGTTAAATAGACAGATGATATGAGCACAAAATGCATGTTGCGTCTGCATTATATATTTGATCTTAGAGACACAAAATCAGCTGGAAATGGTTTTAAAATATTAAGTCAAAAGTCCCATTTGTAAATCCAAACCCCTTCTCTCTAATTGGCCAGCCCTTTAACCTTGCTAGTATAAACAATGGTCATTTTTAAAGCTCAGTTGATTGATGAGTGATAGTTTTTGTGTGAGAATGTGGAAACACGTCCTCCTCTTCTGCTGCTGCTGTTTCCACAGAGGTCACAGAGTTA
>JAAOOA010000664.1:57500-180000 GCA_012861695.1 Trematomus loennbergii | reverse complement strand
GTGTGTGTGTGTGTGTGTGTGTGTGCGGTTAGGGCGTGCTCACAGAGTGTGTTTGAGTTGTGTTTTTAGGAAAAAAGAAAGTGTTGAACAAACAATGTAATGCATTTTATAAAGCCTTAATATGTCGTGGTTTATGGATTTTTTTTTTGGATTAAATAAATAATATATAATGTTGAATCATTTACTGATGTTCTCATAGCTAGTTAATAAGCTCTTGTTTTGAATACATTTTGAGTTGCCAGGATGTTAACAAATCACTTTGGCTGGTGTCAATCCTCTTCCTGTAAAACACTTTTTTGTTAAACCTTGAAACCCAAATGTTTGCAAAAAAAACTTGCACTATCAAAAGGAAATTGCCATAAAGTGTATGTTTAATAGAATACAATACTGTGGTAGACTGGTGTAGCCTACAGACAGGATCAAATAAATACATGTAAACCTCAGTGTACAGGTATAAACAGGTAAGTTAGTTAAAGTTAAAGTGTACCAGTGTGGCGCGAGTAAAGTGGCAAATATAAAGGGTTCACTTTATAATAGTGTATCTTATCTTAACTCTACTTTGCATCTTTCATTGTGTCAAGAACAAGCTACTGTAACAGGTGCAAGATAACGTTAGCCAGGCTAAAGTATTTGATGTGACGTAACAAGCTAATGTTAGCTAATGTATATGAGTGACAGTCACAAGCTAATGTTAGCTATGAGTGACAGTCACAAGCTAATGTTAGCTATGAGTGACAGTCACAAGCTTATGTTAGCTATATGAGTGACAGTCACAAGCTAAGCAAGCTTCTTTATATAACTGACAGTCACAAGCTACTATTAGTTCATGCATTTGGGTGGCAGTTAGAAGCTAACGTTAGCTACTATAAGTGACAGTCACAAGCTCCCGTTAGCTAAAGTGTCTGAATCACAGTTACAAGCTAAGTTTGCTACTTTATGTAATTGAGTACAGCTACCGGGTGGCAGTTAAAAGCTAAAGTTAGCTACTGTCCATTATTATGCTGAAAAAACCAGCTTAGACCAATTTAGCTGATCAGGCTGGTTGATTGACCAGCCTGGCTGGGTTAGAGGGGTTTTGGACACTTTAGCTGCCAGGATGGCTGGTTTAGCTAAACCAGCTAAACCAGCCATCCTGGCCAGCTAAAAAAAAACAGCATACCAGCATAGTATGCTGGTATGCTGGGCTGGTCACCAGCATCCATCTATCACCAGTTTATGTTTAATAATAGTATTAAATATACCATGCTGGAAGCTTACCAGGATTCCAGGTGACCAGCATACATAGTTTAAATACTGGTATGATTATTCACACAGTCTCACGGCATTTCGTGTTATAGTCACGAAATTAATCTATTGATTCGTGTTCACCAACACGATTTTCCCATTTTTTTCGTGTCACACAGAACGATTTTAAAAGCAATGTAAATAATAACAAATTAGAAGGAAAAACACATTAAAAAAATACAGATTTCAGTATTCTGACACAGAACGATTTTAGAAGCAATGTATTTCTATTGGTAGTATGTTTCGTGACTGCACCAAATAATAACAAATTAGAAGGAAAAAGAGATGACTAAAAATACAGATGTCAGTATTCTGAGGCTCTTTGCCCCATTTCTTTTCCTTGCGGATGGCAAAAAAACTCAGACATTATACAATTTAAAATAAAAGGGATAGGGTTAGGCTTAGGGTAAGATATTGAGTAAGAACATGTTTTTATGAACCACACAGCTTCCGGTCTTCCAAGACCCGACCGGACAAAAAGACGTGTTGCAGGCACGAAACATACTACCAATAGAAATACATTGCTTTTAAAATCGTTCTGTGTGACACGAAAAAAATGCGAAAATCGTGTTGGTGAACACGAATCAATAGATTAAATTAATTTCGTGACTATAACACGAAATGGCGTGAGACTGGGTTGGATTATTTAAACTAGAGAACATAAATATATTACAAAGATTCATTGTGTCATGTATTCTGGTATCTACCAAAGTAAAGACATTGTATAGTGTTCATAACAGTATTTTAATTTAATAAATAGCAATAAATAGCTAGTTAATATAATAAAATACACAGTAACAATACAAATAACAACCAACTTGCAAATCAACCAACACATCAAAATAAATATATTATCTAAAACAGGTACATTTGATTTAAAATAAAAGTAATAAATAGAATTCAATATTTAAATGGTAACAACACAGTAACAAGTGTGATAAGAAAAAGGCAACAAAGAAAGTGTTTTTGGTTTTTCCTTGTTCATGTCCATAATGTTTCCCGTTGTGTAGCGTCCAGCCTTTCCCAATCTGGCCTGCATTTCTCTCTGTTGAAGCCACTTCTTGAAGCAAACTGAAAAGAAATGTACAGATATAAGTACACGGTAAAAAGACAATTTGACATTGACGTTAACATTTGGGCTGCTGTGGTTGCCAGAACTTGACCATTAAAGTAAAAATACATTGCAAATTACAGTTGGTTGGCATAGACCAGGGGTCGGCAACCTTTTTGATATGAAGTGCCATTAAAAAAATTAATTGTTATCAGCGTGCCAACGATCGAGAATTTTCAACGGGGGGGGGGGGGGGGGAGCCTCGCTGCGGGGAAGCAGTGTGTGGACCTGTCAGCACAACTTACATGATGCCGAATTTAACAAACACATTTAAATAATTGGTTTAAACGGCATAATAGTAAGGACGAAAGTCCATGCAGAGTGAGATGAGATCACTGTCCCTTTAAGAGAGAGAGAGAGGGGTGTGGCGTGTGCATGTGTGTGTGTGGATGGTAGAGCGACAGTGAGGGAGCATGTGTATGTTTCTGGAAGTGAAACGAGGCAGCAGAAAAACAGAGGTCTGTGATGTATTTTGTGAAACAGAAGAACAACTAAATAAATGCAACGGCCTCCCAAGAAGAGCTCGCCTCTCTCCAGTCATTTAAGCTAAAGTGGGTTATTGAACCTGAAGCTTGTTGCTTCTGCCCTCCTCGACTACGGTCTGGGAGCCGACAGGAAAGTTCAACACACAGATGGCCAGTCCGCCCCTTTGTAGCATATTATTTCAATGAGAGATGAGCAGATCGCCACTGGGCTTTCAACTAAAGACACAGCCACGCAAAAACTGCGGTATTTGTACAGCTCCTTATGGGTACTGCAATTTGTGAAGTGCTTTCCTCTGTGGTGAAACGATCAGCACTGCACCACGGAGGAAAGCGGCAGAAAGTCACCTGGAGTTAAACAGAGGGGGGGTGCGTTGCGTGCATGGCTTCCTTCTGCAGGTAACGCGCTCTGGCGGCGGTCTCGTTCAGGATCCGAAAATACAATTTAAATATTTTGCATACTTATTCCACGTATTCCTAGTGTGCCACTGGTTATGGTGCCGCGTGCCAGGGGTTGCCGACCCCTGGCATAGACGTTACAGTCAACAATTGCTTATGGTGAATTACAGTGGCAAAAACAAATAGAGCTAGTGTACACGGTGCAGCTGTATTATCTGGGAAATAGAAGAATCGGATCAGGATTCGGTATTGGCAGACAATCAATATCAAATGAATCGGATCATTATTAGCATCAATCAATCAATCAATCAATCAATCAATCAATGTTTATTTATACAGCCCAATATCACAAATGTTACATTTGTCTCAGTGGACTTCACAGTTTGTACAGAATATCAGTATGATAATACGATACCCTCTGTCCTTAGACCCTCACATCGTACAAGGAAAAACTTCCGGAGAAAAACCCACAGGTTAAAGGGGAACATGGGAGAAACCTCAGGGAGAGCAACAGAGGAGGGATCCCTCTCCCAGGACGGACAGACGTGCAATAGATGCCGTGTGTAAATTGAAAAGATAATACATTTTCAACATAGGTAGACCAAATGTTTGGAAATGCATGAGTCTATAATAAGAAGATGAATCCACGAGGATATCCATCCAGGACTTATGATCCAGGACCACAGCAGCAGGCACAGCCACGACTCAAGATCCAGGGCTCGCGATCCAGGACTCAGGACCACGGCAACAGGATCAGCCACGACTCAGGATCCCGGCGTAGATAGACACCAAAAAGAAATTTGGGGAAGCTGGGTTATTCGGAACATGAGAGTACACAGGTACAGACAGAGAGAAGGAAGAAGTAAGGTGTCCCCCGACAAACTAAGCCTATAGCAGCAAAACTAGGGGCTGAATCGAATCAGCCCTAACTATAAGCTTTATCAATAAGGGAGGTCTTAAGCGCACTAACGGATAGGGTGTCTGCCGCCCGAACACAAACAGGAAGCTGATTCCACAAAAGTGGAGCTTGATAAGAAAAGGCTCTGGCTCCCATTGTACTTAGAGACTCTAGGAACAACCAACAACCCTACATTCTTGGAACGCAATGCCCTAGTAGGACAGTAGGGTATAATGAGTTCTTTAAGGTAAGATGGCGCCTGCCCATTAAGGGCTTTGTAGGCGAGAAGAAGAATTTAAAATTATATCCTGTGTTCTATAGGGAGGCAGTGTAAGGCAGCCAGAACAGGAGTAATGTGGTCCCTTTTCCTAACTCTGGTTAGTACACGTGCTGCAGCATTTTGAATCAGCTGAAGCAACTTAACTGACTTCTTGGTACACCCTGATAATAAAGAGTTACAATAATCCAGCCTTGAAGTAACAAATGCATGGACTAGTTTCTCTGCATCGTTTTGAGGCAAGATATGCCTGATTTTTGCAATGTTACGTAGATGGAAGTAGGCGGTCCTTGAAATTGATTTGATGTGGGCGTTAAAGGATAAATCCTGATCAAATATAACACCAAGATTCCTTACAGTCTCACTGGAGGCCAAATGAATGCCATCCATAGTTAGTATATCTTTAGATAATTTGTTTCGTAGATTCTTTGGGCCGAGTACAATAACTTCAGTTTTGGCCGTGTTTAACAGACAAAAGTTCAGCACTTGATCACCTTTGTCGACTTGCAGCCTAAATACAAAGATAAGTCCACTCCTCTCCTACCACTGCTTACCTCTAATGAGCCTTGGTAGAACTAGTGTCCGAGTCATGGAGTCCAGAACTGACTGAAGACATGTGGAACAGAGTCATAGGGTCCAGAACTGACTGAAGACATGTGGAACAGAGTCATAGGGTCCAGGACTGACTGAAGACATGTGGAACAGAGTCATAGGGTCCAGGACTGACTGAAGACATGTGGAACAGAGTCATGGGGTCCAGGACTGACTGAAGACATGTGGAACAGAGTCATAGGGTCCAGAACTGACTGAAGACATGTGGAACAGAGTCATGGGGTCCAGAACTGACTGAAGACATGTGGAACAGAGTCATAGGGTCCAGGACTGACTGAAGACATGTGGAACAGAGTCATGGGGTCCAGGACTGACTGAAGACATGTGGAACAGAGTCATAGGGTCCAGGACTGACTGAAGACATGTGGAACAGAGTCATGGGGTCCAGGACTGACTGAAGACATGTGGAACAGAGGACAGGCATGGTTCCATGTTCAGGAAACTGGAACTTTGAACAGGTGTTTTCATCTTTTCTGCCTGAAGATTCACAAGTTCTTGATCAGGTGTTTGATGTGGGCTGGCATGATCCTTTCAAACAAAGATTTTTTTTTTATAATAGTAATGATGGTGCCAACAATAATATTAGTACAACTATTTTATAGCACTTACACAATTGCAAAGTGATTCTCACAACAAAAATAAAGAACAAAACAATATCAACAATAAAAAAACAAATTATTATAGGAATGTTAAGAGACAAAGAAATGATAAACATTATGAGAGGCCGACTACAAAAGCTAGACTCAATGGCTCTTGATGACATCAATGAGCAGTCCCAATAGATGCTGTGGTATAAAAAGAAATAGAATAGGTCCCGATTTCTTCTATTTTGTCTTGGATGATTTGTTTTAATGATTGCTGATGGATGTTAAGATGTGTTTTACAATTATAACAAAAAGATTATTGTAATTGGAATCAGAAAGATTGCAAATCATAGTTTTAATAACATCACTAGCAATATAGGGTTTATTCAACAGCAGTAAAGCATTAAGTTGCCAAATTAACGTACACTGAACTGTAAAACAACTTACCACTATTTAGGAAAGGATCAAAATCAGAAGGATTGACTAGTAGGACAACGAAGAGGTGGAGAAGGTCTCTGTCATGTACAACCATTGGTAGATGTTACACCTGAAAGAAAGATAAGGAAATAAGACAACACAGGAGGACAAACATTTTCTTAAGAAAAAGACCAAATCATGTCAAGCTTTAACCTGAGCCTGTTTTTTCAGTCTTTACAATGCACTGTTGGAAAATACCTTCCAAAGGCTACATTCAAACTCAAGACCATAAATAACTGGGTACCAAAGTGCTTTACCTGATAGAACACGTTCCACACGGAGCAGCAACCATCCGGCTGTTCCTTGTGCTGCATATCATCTCCTCTCTCTCTCTCTCTGGTGTTAGGTTCCAGTAGATCTCTACTATCCAATAAAACTGAAATTCCCCAAAAAATCATATTAAAAAAGTTAAAAACAATAACTTGCTTTTGGCATTGAAATAGATTAGAATCTCACCTTTTTCCTGGATGTCAGGGAGGCCAGGAAGTCGTTCCCTTCAAGTTCGCAACCAGTCATAGGAGTTCAAATACAAAGCCTGACTGATGACAAGAGCGGGAGACTTACATTTTACAATTATATTTTAAACTAATACCAGAGCAGTGTGTACACGTACGACATGCAGAGAACAGATCAAATCCCCTGACAGACTCACATACTTTGGTGATGTCCTCATCTGATAATGTTTCATTTTTTAGCAGCAAAGCAACATTACTCAAAGTATATGTCGGACCCAACTCATTTACAGTATGTTTTGCAGCTCCTCAACAATGGTCTGTATCATTGAGTAGAAAAAAACTGTCCATACAATTTCAGGTAGATTAACACACATTTGTAAGAAAAGTTTACAATGAAGCACAAAAACCCTCTTTGTATTAAGCGAGCTGCCACAGAAAGTACAGCTTAACATGCTAACCTTTGGTGAGCTACAGTTAGCTAACTTCATGTTCAACACAAAACCTCTAATGGCATTACATTGACAATTTTAAACAAAACTTAATTCTCTCAACTTGTAAGATAACGTTAAGTTAACTTACCCTTAAATAACTACATCACGTTTTTCAGGGGAAAAACAAACTTCAGAAAAAGTTAGCTGCTAACTGTTGTTAGCTAAGACAGATAGCTCTTGTTAACGAAAGTAACATTAGCCTCCTAGCAAACGTAAGGTTAAGTTAACATTAATGTAACGTTGTAAGAAAGCAAAACGAACCTTTGAGAAAGCTTTTATTCTCAGACTTGGGGAAATTGTGTAGTGTTGCTTACCTCCAGAAAGACTTTAATGGCGCGTTTCCACTACAGCGCGCAGCCCGGTTTAAGAGGGCTGTGACGTCAGCGGCCCGTCTTTGGTTGCGTTTCCACTTGGCCTAGTACCGGCCGGCGGGTCCTAATTCACAGTTTTTCTGGCCTCATAAAATCGTGGGTCCAGGGCCAGAGACAACGAGGCTGAGTCGGGCTGAGTATGCTAAACTAGAGAGAGCGTCGCTGGCAAGGGGGCTACAACTACAACAAGATGGACATATTTGACCGTGATTTAATTGTAATACACGTTTCAAAATGATGCCGAAGTAACAACATACTGATACCGGTTAGTAAAAACCATGAATTAATGCTTTGTCAAGTCTGCAGACAGACGGCAGGGGAAAAACCTTTTAAAATGCTTGTTTTCTAAATGGAGATTGGCTAAGCTAACGCAGTATATGCTCCGACCGTCCACATTCACAACAACGGCCTATACAGACATAAATAAAGCAGCGACTGTATTCACCATGACACAGGCAGTCTGTGGTTTGTACTTGTTTAACTTTTAGTTTCTGAACAGATATGAGGAGCTGTGAGCTCTGAGTGCTAACAGCTAACGGCTGTGTTGTTTTTCTGGGGTCCTCTGAAGATCACGTCACGGCTCCGCCTACACTGCGTTACTATAGATACTGCCCCAGTTCCTAAACTGTAATGGAAATGCGCCATAAAGTGAGCCAGTCCTAACGAGGCCCAGCCATACCGAGCGGGGCCGAGTGAGGCCGTGTAGTGGAAACACGCCATTAGTGCGTTTCCCAATAGACAGCTGTTAGATCGGTTCCTCTCAGAAGAGCAGCCACTGGGCGGATACACAGAAACGCTCAACTGATCTTAACTCCCCGACCGTTAGTGCCAGTCAAAACTATGTTTTATACCGCTTTGTTTCAACCACTGCCGTCTCGCCGTTCCCCGTGTCCCGCCCTCTCTGTCCAACACAGTCTCACGGCATTTCGTGTTATAGTCACAAAATTAATCTATTGATTCGTGTTCATCAACACGATTTCGCAATTTTTTTCGTGTCACACAGAACGATTTTAAAAGCAATGTAATTTAAACAGCACCCCCCCCAAATAATTTCCTTCAAATTAGAAGGAAAAACAGATTTAGGGTTAGTATTCTGACACAGAACGATTTTATAAGCAATGTATTTCTATTGGTAGTATGTTTCGTGCCTGCACCAAATAATAACAAATTAGAAGGAAAAAAAGATGACAAAAAAATACAGATTTCAGTATTCTGAGGCTCTGAGCCCCATTTCTTTTCAACCTGGTCTCACCAGAATACGTGACTCCACCACGACTCCTTAACACCGCAGTGCGTGGTGGAGTCACGAACTTTGCTACATTTACGTGTCTGCACCACGCAAACAACCCCAATGTAAAGTGAATGAGGCTCCTTTGTCGTGGTGCACACACGCATTTCTACAACGTCCCGCAGTGAGCTTTTATTCTATAAAACGTTTTTAAAATCTACTTTATAGCTTGTAGTAACTCACGGGAGGCTTCTTTTATTTTATTTGTATTCATAATCATTTTTATTTTTCGTCAGAATGTATTATGGTGCATTATTTACCAATTTTTGTTCTCAAAAAACAGTGCATTGTGTGTAATACAACTGTGATTTTTATTAAATTTGTTAGTTTTTAAGGAAGGCCAGAGCTTCAGCTGTGTCAAATAGATTGTTCCCTTTAGTTAACGTTATTTAAAAGATAATTATATTCCTATTTGATCATGTCCCCTTTATTGTATTACGGACACAGAGAGCGATGAGCGTCCTTTCCCATTGGATAAGGGAGGATTTTACACCCGGAAGTAAGTATTCTCCTTACTGTCGATTGATTTTATTTACAGTGATATCTGCACTACTCATCGACTCAAAAACACCAGATTATCCTTGTTAATTACACAACATTGATTGGTTTAAATTGTGTACAATGCTTTTGTATTTTCCCCTTTCGATTCGGAGAAACAAATATTTGTTCGTAGTGTGTGGATGGCAGAAGACACTACACTACCCAGAATCCTCAGCTATGGGATTACACCAGGGGTACTCAAACTTTTTTATTAAAGGTCCAGTTGTGAACTTTATACAAGGTCACTGGTCCGGATCAATGCCACTAAAGTCCACCCCCCCCCCCCGAGCGGAGAAACGAAACTGAAATTAAAAAGCAGTTTATTGGCGCTCTATGCATGGAGTTTCCCGACATGTCGTTGCAGTAAATTAAAGGGTGTTTCATGTTGTCGTTGCTGTGGACCTTCTTAATCTACCTTCTGTGGGGGCCCCCTTCTGGTCCAAGCACTTGCCTGCCTTGCCTGCCTTGCCTGTCGGTAAACGGCGCCCCTGTATTCACACACATTCAATACATACATACAGTATGTCAAGGTAAACTTGCGGTTAACTTGCGGTCTGCTATGCGTGTCAAGTAAATATATAGGCACGTTTTTTTTTTATTTTAATTATTTTTTTTTATTTTTTATAACGGGACACAGGGTTCGGTCCGGATTGATTTGCAGTTCGGTCCGGATCCGGACCTTGGTCCGGAGTTTGAGAAGCCCTGGACTACACCATGTGCTTAGAACGTGTCCTACCCCCCCCCCCCCCCCCCCCTTAGGTCACAGGCTCCTCCAACAGTGCAACACAATAAAACAGATACACAGACAAAATAGTGCAAGTAAATAGTAAAATAGTAAAAAGTGAAATAGTGCAATAAGAGTCTATATACAAGTGATTGAATATGATATATTAGATAAATAATTTCTAAGTAGCAGCCAGATGAATGTTATGGATGTTGTTTCTAAGTTCAGGTGTTTAATAGTCTTATGGCCTGTGGGATGAAGCTGTCCCTGAGTCTGGTGGTTTTAGTCCGGATGCTGCGGTACCGCCTGCCAGACGGCAGCAGACAGAACAGTTTGTGGCTGGGGTGATGGGGGTCTTTTATAATCCTGAAGGCTTTCTTTAAGGTTAACCTGGTATTTTTACTCCACTACATTTATTTGAGTTACTTTACAGATTTGGATTAATGATGTGAAATATAAACAACCCTTAAATCAGACTTTAGTTACACCTGAGTAAAATTCAGTGAAGGTGGTGCTTGAGAAGGCTAAATATTTATCTGCAGATCCCTATAAAGTATATTCATTACTCGTTATTCTCTACTAATAGTTAATTAAAAACTGTATATAATGGCTATTTTGCACATCCCTTTCAAGATTTCAAGATTTTCTAAGGTTTATTGACATATCATATTATACACAACTACGGTGTAGTTATGCAATGAATGAAAAACTTGGGTCACAGGTTCCTCAACAGTGCATTACAAGACATCTATCGATATCTGTGTACCTCCACCATTAAACATATTCTGCACATTTCTTATACTATCTACATACATCTTATAAGAGTATAATTAATATGTATAATATCAGTTAAAATAAGTGCTTCAACATAGTTAACCTCTTAAGCCCTGAGCCTGTTTTTCAGGTCTCAGGCTCGAAAATGACATTCCAGAACAAATGACCATATCTTCCCTTCTAAAAGGGTGAAATTAATAATCTTTATTCTCAAAGTAATGATAAACCTGTGAGTTGGATGTAGAGAAGTCAGAATCAATATAGATGTTTTTTATTTTAAAGAAAATTCAGATTTTACATAGTAAAAAACTGTAAATTATAGTGTCCGTCCAAAAATTATTTTTTACTTATAGTGAAAACTACCCTTGGATGATGGGTTAGTAGACTAAAAGCTTTAGGAATCCAAAGTACAACATATAATAAGTACCCTGTATCAAGATTGATGCAAAACAAGTGAAATTTGACCTTTTTAGAGAGATTTAGCCAAAAAACCCCACTTCTGGGGTCATTTGGGTGGATTTGACCTATCTCTGGCCCCCCTTGCTCGATTTTGATGAATGAAATCTCTTTATAACCGCTAGAGCCAATGGAATCGAGGGAAAGTTATATACACACCAAAACCTTAACAAATAAGGAGTTAGAGTGACGCGTTACCAAAACCGGAAGCTGCATACACTCTGGTGGCTACCATTAGCAGCTAACTTTTCCGCTCCGATTTTTACATAAAAAATGGAATTATGGATTATAAATACTTTTTTAAAAGGTACAGGTACATTATCAACCTATGGATCAACAGTTGTAGCATTTTTTTTTCTTCGTTTTAATGCCATTGAACACGTCTTTTGACCTAATTGACAGCTACGGTGAGACGATCTGCCGTAAAAGCTCCGTAAATACGTGTTGTGATGTCTGTGTTTGCTTCCCCTGTCGCAAGTTGGGATCGCTCAGTGATGATACTAAATAAATCAGTGGAGTCTCAGCTTTAATCGGCTATATTGTATGTGCAGCTACGATAAGTAATAAGGGTATCTTTATCTTGAATGTGTGCCGCAGTGCGTTAAATTTTTTCGCTCAGGGGTCATTTAGACGCTTCTTATGAGACTTGTGTTTTGTTTTGGTAAAAATGGTTCATATCTTCAGTTAGCTGAGATTCTTCCCGTTAATCTGGTGCTACACATTAATAGTTTCATAAATGTTAAGAAGCCCTGAGACATTATCTCGAAAACAAAACGGTGGGAGGGGTCCAATGGGGGGACCGCCGTGCTTAAGAGGAGGTTAACATTGCAGGAAAGTTGATTGTCAAGTTCCAAAACAAACCATGCAATATATTAGACGTTAAGTACTTTGTCAGGCTTAATATCTGTAGATACCCCCAAAGCTTTTTTCTTATTTAAAAGAAGACCTTAACCTAAAGTATTCTTTAATGTTTAAATAAAGCCTTATTAGTTTGTCTGTTTTGCACATCCTCCTATCAGGCACTAAACTGTTTTATTGTAGAGATCACTTACAGTATCTTCTTGATATTTTCTATTCTATATTATTTATATCATTGACCTTCCACTTTCCCACTATATTAAGAGTATGTACTCTTAATATTTAAATGTTTTCATCAAATATAACACATTCAAAAGTGCTTTACAAAAATGAAAGACATTAAGAAAAAGGCATTTTAAAACAGTCATTAAAAAGCAACACAATCTACCTGCATTGCAATTACTCTAAACGTGTAATAACGTGCTTTAACCAGTAGGAGGTGCGGGTTAAAAAGCTGTCAAGTTTACAGTGTTAACAAAATAAAATATACTGCTGTTTCTGGTTTAGTTTACGACGGATATATTCTGTTATTGTTTTGATATTTGTAACACAAAAGCGATGTAAAAAACCCACAGCAACACAGAAAAGATGGTCTTAACATGACCCAGCGGTCTAGTAGTTAATAAAAAACAATAATATCAAAACAAATTATTACTACTAACTTTATTGTGAAATTAAAACCGAACGGTAAAAGAATAGTTTCCGGTCTATTCTGAGGCCCGATCTCTGTAGATAAATAAAGAACTACGACAGATGTGTAATGTTTAATGCAGCCAAACCATTCATTACAATGCATTCATGTGATGACTTTCAAAGAGTAAAGCAAGCACTGCTGAATAAAGTATGATTTTATCTTTTACGAAACGTTTTTTTTCCATATGGAATGCAGTTGGAGGTCAACCAATCACAGAGCTTGAGGCAAAGCGGAACAATAGCTGAGGATTCTGGGTAGTGTAGTGTCTTCGGCCATCCTAAACTCTGAACACATATTTGTTTCTCCGAATCGAAGGGGAAAATTACAAAAGCATTGCACACAATTTAAACCAATCAATGTTGTGTAATTAACAAGGATAATCTGGTGTTTTTGAGTCGATGAGTAGTGCAGATATCACTGTAAAATCAATCGACAGTAAGGAGAATACTTACTTCCGGGTGTAAAATGAATGGGAATGGACGCTCACATTGCTCTCTGTGTCCGTAATACAATAAAGGGGACATGATCAAATAGGAATATAATTATCTTTTAAATAACGTTAACTAAAGGGAACAATCTATTTGACACAGCTGAAGCTCTGGCCTTCCTTAAAAACTAACTAATTTAATAAAAATCACAGTTGTATTACACACAATGCACTGTTTTTTGAGAACAAAAATTGGTAATAATGCACCATAATACATTCTGACGAAAAATAAAAATTATTATGAATACAAATAAAATAAAAGAAGCCTCCCGTGAGTTACTACAAGCTATAAAGTAGATTTTAAAAACGTTTTATAGAATAAAAGCTCACTGCTGGACGTTGTAGAAATGCGTGTGTGCACCACGACAAAGGAGCCTCATTCACTTTACATTGGGGTTGTTTGCGTGGTGCAGACACGTGTTAAGGAGTCGTGGTGGAGTCACGCATTCTGGTGAGACCAGGTTGTTTCTTTTCCTCGCGGACGGCAAAAAAACTCCGACATTATACAATTTAAAATAAAAGGGATAGGGTTAGGCTTAGAGTAAGATATTGAGTAAGAACATGTTTTTATGAACCACACAGCTTCCGGTCTTCCAAGACCCGACCGGACAAAAAGACGTGTTGCAGGCACGAAACATACTACCAATAGAAATACATTGCTTTTAAAATCTTTCTGTGTGACACGAATAAAATGCGAAAATCGTGTTGGTGAACACGAATCAATAGATTAAATTAATTTCGTGACTATAACACGAAATGCCGTGAGACTGGGTTGCTTAGACCCTCCAGAAAAACGCGGGCTAAAATCCTTGATTATGCGATTAAACATGCGGGGTTTTATGCGAAATATGCGGAGAAGTTGCGAAATATGCGGAAATGTGCGAAATATGCGAAAAGTTGCGAAATATGCGGGAGGCGGAAAAAAGGTGATTCTTCTCCCACACCCTATTACTAGGCTACTACTGAATGAAAGGAAGCCCTTTTAAAGAGTTCCTATGATAAACAAGCATACTAGAAGCAAGCTACATCACAAAGTGTTATTTATGTATTTATATATGGGCTATTTTAATCACTCTCTCTCTCACCACACACACACACACACTCTTCTCCGCCTCATTCTGTTTTCATTTACTCGTTCGTTATCTGACCAGCTTCAATCTTGTAGGCTACTCACCTCGTTTCTTGTGGCCCTCGAAACGGTTTTGGAGGTTGATGCCTCGGTGAACGTGAGTTGTTTTACTTTCTTGGCCGCAGCAGCAGAAAGCATTTTAGAATGTTTTCATTAACCAAAGTGGATCGTCACCGTCGATTTTCTTTTATGTTCCAACACACAGTTGCACGGGGTGCAGAATAGTTTCCCCCCACTTTCGTGCAAGACATCTGCGTACTGCTTAGCCCGGTCTTTCGCAGAAATGTTCGTTGGCAAATGGGATGGATTCGATTTGTTCATCTTGGTCAGAGCCGTATAATAGTATAATTATAATAGTATATAATAATAATAGTATAATAGTAGGCTATAATAATCTATATGGCGCTGATCTAGTTGCTTTTCTCTCTCGTGTGAGTTCTACACATTCACTCTACGGTGTTGTTTACCTGCGCGAGCTGATGACATCACTACTTCACGTTAACTTTTTTTTTCCTCAATTTTGTGTGGAAAAATGCGGGAATTATGCGACCTTTTAATAAATATGCGGCCTTTAAAAAATATGCGCCATTTTGCTGATTATGCGGGAAATTATGCGATCGCATAATCGCGTTTTTCTGGAGGGTCTAGTTGCTCTGTCTGTCTGTCTGTGTCTGTTTCAGTTTCGCCAGCAAGACTGCTGGTAGACCAGCATTAATACCAGCTTCACCAGCATAGACCAGCTTAACTACCAGCTAAAACCAGCATATACCAGCATGACATCCATGCTGGGCTATGCTGGTTTAGCTGACCAGGCTGGTCTTGAACCAGCAAGACCAGCCTGGCCAGCTTGTCCTGCCTGGTAAACCAACCAGCCTAACACCAGCTAAAACCAGCTAAAACCAGCAACCATCTTAAGCTGGTCTATGCTGTTTTTTTCAGCAGGGACAGTCACAAGCTAATCTACTTTATGTAAGTGACACTCACAAGCTACCGTTAGCTAACGCGATCTGGTGGCAGTTAGAAGCTAACGTTAGCTACTACATTAAAGTGACAGTCACAACCTACCGTTAGCTTACGTGTATGATTGACAGTCACAAGCTAATGTTAGCTAACATATATGAATAACAGACACAAGTTCACGTAAGCTACCGTGTATAAGTGAAAGTTACAAGCAATAAAGAAAATCTTGTCACTCTTCCATCACTTTTAGTTACCATACAGGCGTGATTTCTATCGCTGCAGTATTAGCCTACTAGTAGGAACAAAATAGGTAGAAATCTTTATTTAATTAAGAAACTTGCACCTTCTGATGCATGTCGAGGATTTATTTTGTTTGAGATTGTTCAAGTCCTTATCTTTCTGCATTGTTTTAGCTGTCACTGAGACTGCAGCACTGTGGATAAAAGTGGCCAACCATGCTCGACCCAGCATTTGGGTAAGTATTTAAAACAACCCATTTTTTATGGTGAAGGCAGTATTTATTCATATTAACCATATTTTGCCAAATGGAAACTGGAATCCATAAAGGATCCTTTTTTGTTCAGTTTGTATATTAACAACCATTTAGTTACAGTATACAGTATGCTCTGGTATGGGTCTTCAAAAACAGTTGTACAGCATATGTTGCATAACTTGACGTGATGCTGTCACAGATAAGCTCTCAAAACGTAAAGGATCAGCTTGGCTTAATGTCTCCTTTTGACAACAAACCCTAAGAAAAACAACTTTCGTCTGTATGGCTCCGAGCTTTTCTAAGAAACACACAAAGCTTTTAAGACTTTACGGTTAAATGTGTAATGGAAAGCAGGGAGGAGCAGGAAAAAGGTAGAGGCTTTATCAGCAAATACTTCCAGTGTAAATAAAGATTAGCTTCACAAGAACACAGCAATATGTATTTCTTAAAGCTTTCTTTACTTTACTGCTATCAGTCACCTCAGGTAAAAGGGAATGCACCTGTGTTTTATAGGTAGGTATTATCTCCCTGTCATTTACCCACAGGGCCGTTCAGTACTGTATACTTACCGTCTGAGGTAATTCTCCTGACTGTGTGCTAATTTATTATCTGACAGAGTTTGGAGTGCTGGGCTTTTACTTCCACCTTAATAGACCAAGGGCGTTTCCACCCTGTGATTCGGGTTGGCTAGAACATTTTATAAGATAAGATAAGATAAGATAAGATAAGATAGGACTTTATTTATCCAGAAGGAAATTGTTGTGCCAGATTTACAAAGATACAATAACACAGCAGCATAATAATAACACTGTACACTAACAGTGCAGTAAAAATAGCAATTAAATAACTACAAAAGAATAGACGGTCAAATAATTAATATAAAAACTGTACAGTGAGCATTGAATAGTGCAACAAAAAAGTAGTGGCAGATACGTAATTGCACTTTATTATTAAACATTATTATTAATATTGCACATGATATATAGCAGAGTGTTTTTGTAATGTATGTCTTCTTCTTTGGTCCTTAGTACACCTTTCCACCAAGGTTCATGAAAATCAATCAAGCTTCTTTCATAATCTTGCTGACAAACACACTTAGGGATAAACATCCGCCAAGGCCAATGCTGCATTCAAGTACTCCTTGGATTTTACCGAGGTTGGAGGTTTAAATATAATATATGTGTGACTTGTGTGCATGGGACAGGACACTGTCATTAAAAAACAAAACGGGAAATTGTTATGAGTGAACTAAAAACCTGCAAATGCAATGTGTTTGAGGTTAAATACGTTTGAAGACAGCTGGGGTTCACCCGTTTCCTGTGGCCTGGTTGTTGAGTGACAGATTTATTTCTCTTTATTTTATTATTTTCCTAGAAATACGACTGTTTACATCCTCCATAACAGGAAGTATCCCTGCAGCCGCAAAAACATTGAGAGAGCGTGCAGGAAAGCACAGCTGATGAGTGTGTGTTTGTGTGTGTGTGTGTGTTGTGTGTGTGTGTGTGTGTGTGTGTGTGTGTGTGTGTGTGTGTGCCCGCAGGCCGCAAACAACAGGTGAAGCTTCTAAGTTTCCATGGGTACCACAACTTCCTGTAAGTCACACAACAAGAAGCGAACATGCCTACATTCGTACAGAAAGAGAGCACGGGCTTTAGGTTATTCTGCAGAAAGAAAGACAGAAAGAAAGAGGGGCAGAAAGAGGGAGACAGATTGTGTTCGAGGTGAGAAAGCGGGATCAGTGGACAAAGGAAAAGTGAAAGAAAGGGAAAGTGTGAGAGAGATGAAAGAGAGGCGTGGAGAATGAATAGAGGCCCGCAGTCTTCTTTACAGTCAGAGAAAAAAGGGAAAGGAGTGGAAGAGAGGGAGAAAAGCTGCCTGAGGAATTCCATTCAGCCATTTTTAAGCAGCCGTGGGAATTTCTTGGAAAACCCTTCTCTCGAAGCAGCACTGGGAGAGGGAACACCGGAGCAGGAATGCTTTGAGGGTCATTTCACACACAGATCATGGAAAAAACATTTCTACCTCTTAGCATGCTTTTGATGTTTAACTATGTTGCATGTACTTAATACCCGGTAGCCTATAGTCAAGTGTATTTAAAGGTAGGGTAGGTAAGTTTGAGAAACCGGCTCGAGATCGCTAGAATTTGAAAATACACAACCAGAGAAAATCTGCCACTTCCTCACAGAGCCCCTCCTCCAACACACACGAACGAGCACATGACCAATGAGGCACGAGATAAGTTTGTGCACAGATGGAAGGCTGACAGGCAGGTAGGCCATCCAGTTACTTTAGCCGGGCCGGCTAAAACGATTGGTCGTACTTTTTACAGTATTACAGCTTCCACAGATGACATTTTTTTATGGATTTTTGTCAAAGCTTCAGATATTCATTGCTATCGGGATGTTAAGAGCATTCCATGGAATATAACAACAAGTGTATCTCGAGCCGGTTTCTCAAACTTACCTACCCTACCTTTAAGTAATTTGAAATGCATTCTTTAAAAATAAAGGCATTATTATTATTTGTATTAGTTGTATTCAAGTTTATATTTATAGAGAAAAACTTCCTCTAGAGGGAACACAGGGATTTTAGCTTTTGCAGACTATACACTACAGGAGAGGGGAAAACCCAAAAAGCAGAATAGGGCCGCTTAAAACCTTTTTAATGTGCAGATCCTTGTTCCTCTTCCAATGGAAAGTTGGACACAACATATATGTTACCCTGGATCTATCAGCATTTTCTGCTCATACTTAGGACGGTTTGCACTTTATCCTATCCAACCCCACACAAATACATATTTTGTAGTGTTTTTTTGTTGTCAAATGTCCCCCAGTGGGACGATACAGATGAACAGTTTCTCACTTTAAGGGGTCACTTCATTATCTGACAGAAGAGATCTACATTTCAGCTGCAGACCTCCTGTACAGCTCAACTCTCTTCTTTCCCAGAGGTGTTGCATTACTGCAGGGAGCTTGAAAATATTAGGAATGGCTCAAAGTGCCCCCAAACAACCCCCAACCCAGCGAGGGCCCCTGGCACCCTTCACACTGGGTTTGATTTAAAGAGAAAGGGTCTCAGGGTGAGAGGAGATATTTCAAATCTGAGGCACACAGCGTGAAAACCAAAACTTCAAACTGGACAAGAGACTGCTCCACGTTCAGCTGTCAGAGTGTCGTCAAAACAACACAAAGAGAGAGGAAGTAGACAGGAAGTGGTTCTGATTTGAGATCATGAGTTTGTGATATAAAGGTGCAGTTTCCTCATCAGGAAATGAGTAAGAATAACTTTCTGTTTCAACACCAATTATTTTACTGACAAATGTTTAACTGTTTTAGGAGTTTGGAAAAGATGCATTCATAAAAAGGAGGCAATGTTTCTGGAAAACTCCGAAAGATGTCCCTGAATGCACCATGACACTGATGATGAGCTGATGCTTCATGAAGTTTAACCTTAGATTTTATTAGTTTATCCATAGATGTTCTTTGTTCAAATTACAAACTCATGTTTTGAATGAGACACAAAAAAATGCCTTTAAATCTGAAAAATGTTACGTAAAAAATGTTGAAAACAGACAAATATATTTTATAAAAATGAAAATGTAAAAAATAATAATACATATTTAAACATATAAAGGGGGATTTTAACTAAATAAACACTAACAGATTTAGAGTTTGATTAAACCTGATTGTAAGGCAGTGATATACAGTGTAAAGGCGTCTATTTCCTGATAGGAAAGGCATAAGACAGAATGTGATAATACATACTAATAGAACAATGAAAGAGGGTTCTCACTGATTGAAGGCTAATCTAAAAATAAATATATGTTTAAGGCTGTCGCTTAAAAGTGAGTTGATGATGCCCTTCTTCTTCCTCAACAAATCCATTAACCCCCCATACAGTACCATTACACCATGTGTGGAAAAACAGCAAAAGCAGCAGTCTTAGAAAAACAAACACACACCACACACACCACACACACACACACACACACACCCACGCACACACACACACACACACACACACACACAACACACACACACACACACACACACACACACACACCACACACACACACCACACACACTGTGTCAACACTGGTCCTGCAGATGAATGAGACTTCCCCTGTGTGTTGTTCCAGTGTTTGGTCTGACGGAGACACACAGGATGAATGGATGCGTGTGAGAAAAAAAAAAATCAGCTGCAGAGTTATTCGGACATCCGGGAGTTTACATTTCTTATTCGTCTTGTCGGGACAGAAATAATAAAAGCGAACATATAAATTAACTCAGTTTGAAGTTCAATCTTTAATCAAAACTGCAGCTACTTTGCATACATTTGTTTATATTGTGTATTCTATTGATGCATATATATTTTTTACTGTTGACATGTATATATTTACAGTTCGTTTTTTTCATATTCTAATTATTTGTATTTTATTATATTTTTTAACACATGTGTAAAGCCTTTTAACCCGCCGCTGTGCTAATATAAAAATCCCAATTTGGGCTGAATTAAATAAATGTAATTTAACCTAATAATAGATATGGGCCATGATAGCGGAGGAATATCTGCACACACACTGCAGTTTCAGACAGACAGGGGTCAAAGGTCAACAGAGAGTTAAAGATCTGCTCACCACCAGCACGACACACACACACACACACACACACACACACACACACACACACACACACACACACACACACACGGTGTTAGTGTCTTTGTGTGGGAGTGAATGGGAGAACTGGATTTAAACTGGAAACACTGCAGCTGCAGATTAATCCTTTTCTTTCTTTCTTTCATTCCTTTTTCGTTTAAATTCACTTCTTACAAGCAAACCTTATTGTCCCAGCAGTCAACTAAATCACTTTTAAGTACACCTATGTAATATATTCAGTAGGCTTGTGTAGTTTTAGATGAATGTGTGATTTAAATGAAGTTTCCTCTGGTCTCCTGAGATGGCATCGTATCCCATTTTAGCCTGCGTTCAGAAGCTGACATAAATTGACAATTTATCCAGTTTCAAAACACATTTCTACCGTATACTTTTAACATCTTGGTGCTTTTAAACTCTATATTTAACCAGATAAGGGATTTTAGTCCTGGGACGTCTAGATCTGAAGTTAGCGGAGAAACAAGCTGAGCTAACGTTAGCCTTTAGCTCGTAGCCGCTCGGCCAAATTCCCACTGAAAAACTGTGATTTTTAACTTGAAACGGCTTAATTCAGTGTTTTTACAGGTTTGATTTAGCATGTCCTTTTATTTTGGAGAGAAAGGAACTTTTGAGTAGAATTTGTCCTCCAGTAAAATCTTCCTACTTGTCAGGGTGTTAACTTAGAGCAGTGGTTCCCAAACGGTGGTGTGCCGTGAGGCAAGTCCGGGTGTGCCGTGGGATTTTGTGACAACCATACGTTATTATTGCAATATACAACTACACAAAAATAATAATTTTTTTAATTTACTATATCAGTACTTTGTATGCACTCATTTCATAATACAGAGGCAACTCTATACCTAAAAACAATTCTTTAAAAAAAAATCCTCACAGAACCCCATACTTCGCTGTTAACGCAGTTGCAGGTGGGAATTATAAGACCGTGACACATCGAAGGCTGAAGGACAACATTAAAACAGAGAAACACGCAAGAGGGAAAATGGAGCGCTTTCTTGTGCGGAGCAAACCACCAACCACCAGTGCAGAGACTGCCGACAACCCACCACCGAAAGAAAAGAGGAAACTGTCAGCAGACAGTATCATGAAAGTTACCTGTCTTATGGCACTGCAGGCGAGCGGCAGATTTCCCCTACAAATAGACGAATCTACTGACATAAGTGGGGCTGCCCAACTTCTGGCAAACGTCAGATATGTTGATGCTGACTCTATCAAAGAGACGTTTTTCTTTTGCAAAGAAATGGAAAGCCATACTACGGGAGAAGAAATATTCAGGGTAACTAATAACTATTTAAAAGAGAACAGTCTGACCTGTAATATGTGCGCACAGATGGTGCGGCAAGCATGACGGGGAGAGTGAAAGGATTTATTGCTAAGGTGAGAGCACAAAACCCACATATCGTGACAAACCACTGCATTTTGCATAGAGAGGCATTAGTTGCCAAAACCATGCCCCCGGAGTTGACTGAGGTGCTGAATCAGGCTGTGCAGGTGGTGAATTACATCAAATCAAGGCCCCTGAAATCTCGCCTCTTCTCCCAGCTGGGCGCCGAGATGGGAGCCGACCACCAAAGCCTGATCCTCCACAATTTTTAATTCATCTTAAGAGTCTTGGTAAGTCTTCCTCTCTCCCCCTTTCTCCTAAATCTCTCAATGTCTGACTGTCTTTGTTTTTAAATCTCATTACCTTCTGATCCTCAATGACCTGCGGTGACCTTTTGAGAGGAGGTCATGACCTGCTGAGTATGTGTGTGTTTTTGTTTGGTTGTGTGTGTGTTGGGTGTTATCACAAAGGTTTGAAAGTGGAGCAGCGCTAATGATGAGACTCATAGTCGTGAACACAGCAATGACAACAGGACTTCCACAAATTATGTGTGAAATTATGTCAACAAAGGAGGAGGTAACATCATATTGATGATGATGAGATATTGATGATGTCTTCTTGTTTGATCTTAACTTGGACTCAGCCTTTTTATCATTTGTCGATTATTATTTTATATGTATTTTGTTTATTTAGCATTTTTTGTCAATTCTCTGTTACATGATGCTTAATATGCAAAAAAATAATAATAATAATAGAACAATGTGTACTTGTGTTACTTCTAACCCTTGAATGATGATGATTTGATGAGTAAATGTGAATAATCTTGAAACTATCCAATGACTCAGTTTGTTATAAGCTTAGTTTACCTTTGAATAGAAACACTAAGAGGGTGGATCCGTTTTTGCCAGCCTTCCCGTAAGTAAATCTTTATTTTTTGATAACACTGGCAGGAGAAGAGGAAGAAGCCTGTCAGTCACTCTGATATTGAATTACACAGCTGAAACTCTAATAGTAATATAACAGTTTGAACACAATGTGTACTTGTGTTACTTCTAACCCTTGAATGATGATCATCTGATGAGCAACTATGAATACTCTTGCAACTATGCAATGACTCAGTTTGTTATAAGCTCATTTTACTGTTTGAATAAAAGAATGAATGAATGGATAAAAAAATACACTAAGAGGGTGGATCCGTTTTTGCGAGCTTTCCCGTAAGTAAATCTTTTTGTTTGATAACACTGGCAGGAGAAGAGGAAGAAGCCTGTTAGTCACTCTGATATTGAATTACACAGCTGAAACTCGTCCAATTCAAACAGCACCGACGTTCCTTCCCAGCCAATCACAGCATTCCTCACCGCCCACGGAATTCCTGTCAGCCAATGAGAAGCGAGCGTTGAGTGACACAGACAGTATTCCATTCATTCCTGTGCACTGAGCGATCAAAAGTGTGGTTTTGGTGTTTCCTTTTTTCTCTCCCTTTCTCTCTTCTTTACATCCCTCCCTCGATTTCCGTTGTGTGTGTGTGAGGGATGAGGAATGTGCGGTGGGATGTGAGCAACTTCCTGTTTTCAGTTGTTAAGTACATGCTGGTGGGGTTTCACTTAATGTGTGTGTGTGTGTGTGTGTGTGTGTGTGTGTGTGTGTGTGTGTGTGTGTGTGTGTGTGTGTGTGTGTGTGTGTGTGTGTGTGTGTGTGTGTGTGTGTGTGTGTGTGTGTGTGTGTGTGTGTGTGTGTGTGTGAGAGAGAGAGAGAGAGAGAGAAATTATACCGACAGCAGGGAATGAGATGCAACATATGGACAAAAGAAAGCGGACACCAGAACATTCCTGCCAGATGTGATCCAACTGGTCACGTTTAAAAAATCATGAGCTTTAATCTGCTTCTTTAACAACCTCCACTCTTCTGGTTTCAGGTTTAACGGCCACAGGTTTGAAAGGACTTGAACCACATTCAGACTTAAGAGCTATATTGGCAATTTTGACATGTCCCAATGTTTAAGAGTGATCATAAGCAGACACAAACAGAAGGTTTCGAGTGAAGTTACATTTCTAGGGTTACATACTGTTATCTGATTGTCTATATGTTCAAAGGGCCAGCGGGAAACAAGGTGAAAGTTAAATTAACTTGAAGAGCGGCAGAGCTACAGATGCTAACAGACACAGCAGAGCTACAGATGCTAACAGACACAGCAGAGCTACAGATGCTAACAGACACAGCAGAGCTACAGATGCTAACAGACACAGTAGAGCTACAGATGCTAACAGACACAGCAGAGCTACAGATGCTAACAGACACAGCAGAGCTACAGATGCTAACAGACACAGCAGAGCCACAGATGCTAACAGACACAGTAGAGCCACAGATGCTAACAGACACAGTAGAGCTACAGATGCTAACAGACACAGTAGAGCTACAGATGCTAACAGACACAGCAAAGCTACAGATGCTAACAGACACAGTAAGCTACAGATGCTAACAGATACAGCAGAGCTACAGATGCTAACAGACACAGCAGAGCTACAGATGCTAACAGACACAGTAGAGCTACAGATGCTAACAGACACAGCAGAGCTACAGATGCTAACAGACACAACAGAGCTACAGATGCTAACAGACACAGCAGAGCTACAGATGCTAACAGACACAGCAGAGCTACAGATGCTAACAGACACAGCAGAGCTACAGATGCTAACAGACACAGCAGAGCTACAGATGCTAACAGACACAGCAGAGCTACAGATGCTAACAGACACAGCAGAGCTACAGATGCGATCAGACGCTGCACAGCTAAAAAACTACCAAGCTAAAATGTAACAACCCTGACAGATTTGGAAACCTGGTATTGTGTAAGTTCTTCAACAATACCTCGGCTAAACTGCATAGTTTTGCTCTGAAACCTTCTGTTTTCACCCACAAGACTTCACAAAACCTCTCAGTTAGAAAAGGGAAAATCCTTAATGATGCGAAGGCAGCTTTGGTATCTGTAGCTTTGCTGCGTCTGTAGCTCTGCCACCTGTTAGCATTTGTAGCTTTGCCGCGTCTGTTTGCGACTGTCGCTCTGCTACATCTGCTAGCATCTGTAGCTTTGTGGCATATCTTAGCGTCTGTTGCTCTGCCATGTTTATTAGCTCTGTCGCATATGAAAGGTTCTGTATTTCTGCCGCATCTGTTAGTGTCTGTAGCTCTGCCGGGTCTGTTGACGTCTGTTGTTCTTCCGAGTCTGTTAGCGCCATCTATAATAATAACCCAAGACACAAAAAGTATAATAAAAGTTCTGCTTGTCAATCCACTTTAAAATTTTTGAGCTAAACGTTTTTGTTTAATGACCTCTGACCTCTGCAGCTTGTTTGAATTGAGGCGATTGATATCCACAATGAATGGGCAGGAACTAAACTTGTGTGCTGCTCTGATGAAGACAGATGAAAGAGGTTACACCACAGTTTAAACAGTCACCATTTCCCTGAAGTAGGCCAAAGGTCAAGTTCAAACTGTGAAAGTAAACTCTCTCTTTCTTTGTAATTTTGCCAAAGGGCATACTGAGGCAGAGTGAGTGAAAAAGTGTGTAAACTTGTGTGTAGCCCAAACACACGGCAGAGTAAACGGCCAGATTTTTATCATGTAAATCATTTCAACAATACATTGTCACTGTCCCCCTGTCAGCTATTAGCACAGGAAGCTAACTGATGTGTGTGAGTGTGTTTGTTTTACAGAGGCCATGTATGTAAATACATCCGCTCTGTGGAAATGGCCTGTTAAATGGGAGGTTACACACACACACACACACACACACACACACACACTCACACACACACGCACGCACACGCACACGCACACGCACACACACAGATTGATGATCACACAAAAACCCCTTGGGACTTTTAGAAAAAATGCTTCCAATATTTCCTCTTTGAAAAGTATGATATGTTCCAAAAAAAATCTAAATAAACTTCATACACCATTTCGGTTAAATTAAGTACAAAGGGGGCGAGGTTATGTGACAAATAAATCAACTCTGGTCCCACATTTATCATGTAACTTGTTTTTTTTAAACCTAATGCAAAATCTTTATCTCAACTTAACTAAGTATTTTGGGGCCTAAAACAAATTTTCGGTAAAGAAAGTGGAAATTGGTACCTGTTTATGTCTAGTGAAAGATTTTGGTTAAAATCAAATTTGGGAAATTACAAAGTTATGTGACAAAAAAAAATCTCTAATACACAATCTTTCCCTAAACCAAACCAAATTGTGATTAGGTCTAGGATCATAATGTAGTTTGGGTTAATATTACAAATGTATGTGTTCAAAAATATCTGTTTTAACCAAGTTTTTCCTGGGCAAATGGATAGAAGATGACTTTGGAAATACTGTATGTATGTATGCAAGAAATTAAGGTAAAGGAAAAAGATTGTGGTTCTGCTCCAAAGACTTCAGAAGTGACACAGTCACCTTAAAAATAAATAAATTGCGGTTTTAAACAGGACACTAACATTCGTTTACATGGATTTTGTTGGTCTTTATACTCCCAGGTACAAAATAACATGGATTATCCAATTACAGTTCATTACTTTGTGTAAGTATAACTACAAATAGTGTATTAGAACTGGTGGGTCAATGATTCAGCTGCCAACAGAAAGGTCACACGTCCAACTTGTGTGTTTGACGTGCGCGCGTGCGTGCGTGTGTGTGTGTGTGTGTGTGTGTGTGTGTGTGTGTGTGTGTGTGTGTGTGTGTGTGTGTGTGTGTGTGTGGTGTGTGTGTGTGTGTGTGTGTGTGTGTGTGTGTGTGTGTGTATGTGTATGTATGTGTATGTGTATGTGTTTACAGGTAAATCCATGACCGTGGTCTGAGTTTTTCCAGGAAACGCAGCAGATCATGTGTTTTCTGTGCAGGTAAACAGAGGCAACTGATCTCCCAGTCTTTGCTTTGGGTTTGTTTGTTTTGTACATCAAGGAGCCGAAGCATGTTCTGACCGCAGTGGACGTCACTATCGACGTTTCTGTCAGGTCTTACTGCTGATGAAGACATTTCGTGCTTCTACACCGTGTATAAATCCATCACAGTAGAATCACTAATACTCAGTAATGATTTTATTATAGGCTAATAATACTTCAACACTAATTTGTAATAAAAAACATAACTTCTGCTGCATTTAGGCCTAGCATCCACACTGCTCCATTAAAACAAAATGTAGGTTTTTGAAGATCTTCTGTTTATAGAGCACTACATTGGCCATCCTTTTTAAATCCTAAAACATATTGTCATTGAAACAGCAATAAGGCAGTACCCTACATATTATTTTTTAAGGAACCATTTATATTGATTGAGGTAGTACCATGTATTTTGTCTTTGTGTATTGCATATTTGTTCTTGTGCCATGTAACTTGGAAGGTTTTATCTTTTGTTACCTGCCAAGGGACCTTGAATGGACATTAGCGGTTTTTCTAATGCCTGCATTTTAAATTCTGTATCTAATACTGATGTTAAAGGGGGTTTTCTCTTTCCTGAAGTGTGTTATAAAGGTTTTTGTGCTTGTAAATGGTATACAAAGGCTAAAATCTCTGTGTGTTATACATTAAAGCATGGAGACATGTCACAGTGGAGACACTATGGCCATATGTACACGGGAACGTTTGCGTTTATGCACAGTATGCACTTTCAAAAAAGTCTTCCGTTCACATGCATTCGTTTCATTTAACGTGTCTGTTCAAACGAGACCGCTGGAAACGCTGTAGTACATATGCCGGGACTGTAAGTGGCGCTGTACTTCCACACGAGACCGCTCAAAAGCGCTGGACACGCTGTAGTACATATGCCGGGACTGTAAGTGGCGCTGTAACTTCCGTCACAAAATACACCAAAAGCAGCGAAGAAGACCCCACAGCAGCCCGGAGCAATGTTGCCATGGCTACCCTTCTGTTTATGCCCCGCGGTGGATTTAGCAACATGTAGTTCATGTAATTCTCCATGTCCACTTGTTGCTGATGGTTGTGGTAGAGGAGCTGTAGATTTTGCATTAACATCTGTAGCATGGTCAGTAGCAGTAGCACTAGCAGTAGCTACTGACAGTAGCTACTGGCCATGCTACAGCAGTGAGCAGGAGAGGCGGGGCTATCGTTATTTTTTCAGGAAATATTCATATAGAGGCGATTACACGGACTCGTTTGACCCCCAGAGCGTTTCGTTTGCAAATCTATCCACCTAGGGACCCGTTATCGTTTGTGGGGTCGTTTGTTACGGCCTCGTGTAAATAATAGGGCTATACGCAAGAGAAACTATGCAGATACAAGCCGTTTCGTTCTCGTGTAAAGGGCCCCTATGTCATTCTGATATTAGCAGAACATTGTATTAGCATTTTCTGCTAATATCAACCTGAAAATTAGCAGAAAATGGCCCCTTTAAATATTTTGCGTTGTCCCTATCAAATAAACCAAATACATAAATACAAATATTTTCCTTCCTATCTCAAGTTATGTGCTTTTATCAGTAGGCTATTTGTGGAAGTCATTTCTGAAAAAAGCCCTGCACACACAACGATTATAGATTTTATAGTGTCAGGAACACTACAACGAGCATTTAAAGTACTTCCAGCCAAAACCTCTCCACGTCTCAGACCTTTTTTTGGTCCTTCATGAAGTCCTTTCTGAGATCACATGGACGCTTGTCTGTCCTCTGACCTTTCGACCTCCTAACCACAGACTGCCGGTAATGTCATCGAGGAACTGAATCTTGTAGTTTTCCTAAGCTGACACACACAAAAACACAACTCAAAGACTGTCCTGTTACAGCCTGTTGAACAACCGCCCACTGGAGCATATGCCTGAGTGAGTGTGTGTGTGTGTGTGTGTGTGTGTGTGTGTGTGTGTGTGTGTGTGTGTGTGTGTGTGTGTCCTCTGGCATTGAGCCCGTACAAACAGAAACCCCTAAGTGTGAGGAGTTGGCACAGCAGATGCCCACACAGTTTTACTACGTAAGCGCCTCTTTCTCTCTGTAAATATAATAATAATCCAGGGAATTAAATATAATAGACGTATTGTTTCGATTCATATAAAGCACAAAACCCAAATCCAGACTGACGTTATGAGTGGAAACTGCCTGATTGTAAAGACCGATCTGGCTGAAAAAATAAGCTATTTCTTTGTGGATAATATACATACATGTTCTCTTATTGGCCCCTATGTTGTCTTAACATATGTGTGGGTTTGTGTGTATGCTGGGCTGTAAATCTGTTCATTGTGAGACAGTTAGAGCCCTTAAAGTTTTTAAGTAACCTGCAGGACTTTCTTATATCTTATAGGGACCCTATTATACAATCTTTTAGGTTTCAAATGTGTCTTTTGTACCTCTACTAGACAGGTATTTTAGCCTTTGCAGACCATTTACATGCACAAAAACCTATAAAACACACTACAGGAAAGGGAAAACTCCCCAAAAAGTAGAACAGGGCCTCTTTAAGTCATGTGTGTTTTGTTGTCACTGAAATGATTGAAAACCAGTTGAAAGCATCCCGGATAAAACAATCGAAGAATATCTGGTGCTAGTAAATAGCATTTTGAAGAACTGAAACAACAAACAAGTTAACGTTTTCATAGAAAACCATTTATATCGTCATTAAAACAACCAGATCAACCAGAACCTGACTCATCGGTTTGGCTAATCCAATTCGCCCAAAGGCACGTTCGTATTCACGTCATCATAATTCAGATAAAAGATCAAATAACTTCCCACGTTATAACCTCCAGGCTTGTAAAAATATGTTCTCAAAGATGTTGATGGTTTTGTAACACAGTGTACTTTCTCAGGTTCATTGGAACATCGACTTTATTTTTATTTATTTTCTCACACTCATCTCTAGATATCCTCATCCACCCTTCATTGGTGGTTTTTCTTTTACATTATGGAACCAGGCTAAGGCTGCGGTCAGAAACTCTTTATTTTTCCCACAGTTAGTAAAATAAGTTTTAAAGTGGCAGCCTTATAAAGAAATGTTCTAAAGCAGGGGTGTCCAAACTAGGGACCGGGGGCCAACTGCGGCCCGTTGTCCATTTTTAATTGGCCCTCAGCAAAAATAAAGTATGCTTTTCCTATATTATACTTCATAAATATATATCTAAACATATATTACACAGTAGTATTCGTCTCCTTATAAGGCCACTCTTCAAATACATTGAGTCAATTAAAGTTGAAACAATGTTCTAACAAATCTTAGTTGATCAAAAAAGCCCAATAATTTATTTGCATAACCAGCTTGAAATACACCCTTCATATTTCCCCTTATTATAAGCAATTTGAGGCTCCTGTTTTAAGGAGTGAGCTGCCAACACAGTTTATAACTAAGGCCCCGTCCACACAGAGACTAAACCGATTTCGAACCGAAGTCGATTTCAAAAAAGTTTTTCATCCATACGGAATCGGCTCAAGAAACGTGTCCGTCCAAACGGAAACTCTCGAAAACACTGGAGACGCTGGAGTACATATGCCGGGCCTGTAAGTGGCGCTGTACTTCCGCCACAAAATACACCAAAAGCTGCGAATAAGACCCCCCGAGCATGGGCATAAGGCATAAACAAACAAACAAGTATCATGGTCAGTAGCGTCTGGAGCACGAACGCAACCCTGTGATCCGCCATTGTTGTTGTTGTTGGCGAAACGCATCAGCAATGATGCGGGGGTGAGCAGGACAGGTGGGGAGAGGCGGGGCTATGGCGTCATCAATTCAGGAAATTATCGTATAGGGCGTACACACGGAGCCGCAAGCGTGTCGTCTACAGACTTACCCACTTTGGGAGCCGGTTTCAAAGTTTATCGAAATCGTCTCCATGTGGACGGGGCCTAAATAAAGTAAACCCTAAGGAGAGCTGTGATGTAGGCTGTAAAGCATATTCAAGTATCAAGCATAATATACCTACATTTGATTGATTTTGCTAACTTATAACTTAACTCATGAGGCAATATACCTCACCTTTAGCTAGTGGCCCAGACATTCGTATGTTTTCCTGTATGCAGCCCTCAGTGAAAAAAGTTTGGACACCCCTGTTCTAAAGTAATGCACAATTGGGCCGTCAATAACATCCGCCATCACCTTTTAAATGTTCTTTGTGGATCAATTAAAACACGGTTTAGATTCTGTGTTGGACAGGAAACATTCATTCAAATGTACAGCATTGACTATGTCCCTGAACTCCTTTTTGTGTAATAATAAAGCTGGTTTTAAAAAAACATCAACATTCGTGACATAGTTTTGGTAAAGTGGGGTTCTCTTTCTTTCCAAAGTCTTTTTGAATTATCCTTCAGATCTTTCCCAGACGTCATGAAGTTTTCCAAAATTCTCTCTTTAGTCTACAACCCAAATTAGGAAGTAGCTCTCTTATATGAAGAAATAATCTGGCTTTATAGATGATAAGAAAACTGCTCGTACAAATAAAAAGAAGAGCTTCAACTGCTCCACCAAACACTATCTATCAGTGAAATTAGAAGCTTCCCCCCAACAACACACACACACAACACACACACACACACACACACACACACCCACACACACACAACACACACACACACACACACACACCACACACACACACACACACACACACACACACACACACACACACACACACACACACACTTAGCCAAACTCCCTGGAAAATTATTAGCAGTCCCAGGCCTCAGTAGTGAGGACACACAGATGTGTGTGTTATGTATTCCTAGAAAGAGTGTATGGAGTTATATAAGGTTTCCTGGCTGTGTGTCAGGACACTGTGTTACTGTCTGAACCAAAGGCAGCTGGCCACAAATATTAAAACAAATATTGGACAAATTGCAATTATTGTCCCGAGAAGTTTGAAACCAAATGACTTGAATGACTCCTTGACTTATTCTGTGATATGAGCCAGTCAGTTTGTTCAATAACTTGGTTTATATATTATTTTATTATTATTATTATTATATTATATAAACTGTGTATCATTTTAATTTTATATTTAATTTTATCTTTAATTGTATTAATCTTTTCATCTTGTGTTTTTCACTCTCACCCTGTTGCTGTTCAAACTACTGTATTTCCCCACGGGGATTAATAAAGGTCCATCTTATCTTATCTTATCTCATGATCACAAAAATGTGACACATTTCAATCAGTAGAGAATTGTTTTTGATGCGACAATATATATTTATTGCCATAAATACACAGATGAATGTAATGGTGTTTGGCAATTAGACCCCGTTGTGCGGGAAAATCATCCGGGAGGGGAATACCGAGCCGATAAAACCCCCCTGGGGTCTAGACACTGGTGGTGGTGAAGGCATGAAGGGATTGATGGAGGTCTGAAGAGGAAGGGTTTAAACTTGACCCTGAATTGGGAGAAATGGGAGGTTGAAGGCGTGGAGGAGGGCTGCGTTGAGTCACCTTAATGACAGCTGTGAGGAGAGGAGAGAGCAGATTTAAAGGTTTGACACTGCGCTGTGATTGGCTCGTGGGAATAGAAACTAAATTGATAGGTTTAGCTGGGGAACGACGCCCCTAATCGCTGATTGGAGGGGAGAGCGTTGTAAGATGGAAATATGTGAATGAATGAGTAAAGACGGTCTTCCTGGTTGAACTTGCGCTGAGCTTCATTAGTCCAACTTGAAGAACTTTGATATGGGAAAATTCTGCAAAATCCCAGATGTCCAATGACAATATTTCCTTAGATCCACAGTGTTTTTAAATTATTTTTAGAAATATGGACGTCCATTATATCAGAGCATTGCAGTTAGAGGGTGGTTAAAGTTAGGAAAAGATCATTAATGGTGTAAAATATATTGTTTCCTATTCATTTGATTGTGTTTTGTGTTGAATGAATCTCATGATGTTAACTTTTACATCCTGGAAACCGTTAACAGCGGGAATTTGCGACTGTTTAACATCAATATCCTTTCATTTAGACCCCCTGACTTTTATTCAGTGATATGAAAAGTTTAATCTGTTCAATAATTTGGTTTATGACCTTGAACATGTCTGAATATGCTCCCGTTAAACACACAGCTGATTTGTGAATATAATATAGTACAGATCTGTGTCATTAGTCCAACCCTCATGAATGCAGATATTGGACAACTCCCCAAAACCCCAATGTCCACCACAATATATCCACTGCTTTTTAAAACATTGATAGAAATTGTGCTATCCGTTATACCTGACCACAGCAACTAAAGTGTGTTTAAAGCTAGGGTTAGGGTTAGGGTTAGATCATTAATCGATACAATATAATGTTCCCCACTGTTTTTCTACCCTATGTAGATGTTCATCTCATGATGTTAACTTTTACATCCTGCAAACTTTTCACAGCGGGGATTTGTAACAGTTTGACATCAATATCCTGACGATAAATATGCAAATTTCTGCTGCACCTGAACTCACCACTTGGTCTCTGTTTATACCTTTGAGGGTCATGTCCTTACAGGAGTGCCGCTGAATTCGCATGCAGTTTATATCTTTCCATCAATCCTATCAATCAAGGAAGAAATAATATTTCTAAATAATACTAAACTTTTGTGTCAATTGTTTATTTCTACTCTTTAATTTCTACTTATTTGCAATGCCTTGTTTTGTTTTTCATGCTGCTGCAATGCAAACATTTCCCAATTTGGGATCAATAAAGTACCTCTTATCTTATCTTAAACTTCAAATCGCTGGTTATTCCCATACAGTCTATGGTTATTCCTTAGTTTCTTATGAGGGGTTACCTGTAATATATACATATATATATTATATGTCCATTTAAAGCAGGGGTGTCAAACTCAAGGCCCGGGGGCCAAATCCGGCCCGCAACTTCAATTCATGTGGCCCCGCAAGAGCTTGCAAAGAATATAATACGTTTATTATACGGTTACATGCCGCTTTACAGAAGCACGTTGCCCATAAACTACATGTCCCACAATGCATCTCATTTTGTGACATGCACACTGAAGAGACTTGCAGTTATTTGCCCTACACTTCTGCTTTCAGACGTAGTTAGGTATGAAGTTATTACCCTATCTGATAATAATCCAATGCAGAGGCAATAATATAATATAATATTTATTTATATATGTATATTTATATAGTTACAACCGCCCCTTTGAGTGCAACCATAATGCTAATGTGGCCTGCGATGAAATTGAGTTTGACACCCCTGATTTAAAGGGTTAGGGTTTGGGTTACATATTTAAACACCTCAATAAGTTTCGATAGAGACATGTGTGTGTGTAGATGATCAAGAAAAAATCTAAGCCATCCGACACACTTTTCTGATAATCTAAAATTGATAATTAAGGTCAAATACTTTTAATTATTGTACAAATTGAGTGAAGTCACATGCCCCTTAAAAAAAGGTCTGATCACCATAAAAACATTTGGTTTTCCGGGGTAAAGTAAGGATTGAATTAAAGATTTAGGTTTCCTAGTGTGTAATGCAAGAACCCACACAATAAGATAAGATAATAAGTACTTTATTGATCCAAATTTGGGACTTTTTTGAGTTGCAGCAGCATAAAAGACAAGGCATTGTACAATGTTTTACAAGTTGTAAAATTGACTCAACATAGATCATAGTGTTTCTGTGAAGTGAGAGACATTGAAATGAGTAACAGCTTCCAAGTTAAGAGTGTAGCCGGTAAAGAAATGCATAAATAACTTGCTGGTAAACGTTTGCTTGCTTTATTATAAAATGTAAAGGTTGAATGAGTTTTTGTCTCTTCTCCATTTGAGTTTTAGTGCATCATAAGGTCGTGAAACTCGTCACCCGACACCCACTTCATCCTGTGAGAGAAACCTTCCTGTCGACACTTCAGATGTCTGGTAATCTCAACTCAGCTGCTCGGCCCAAGGTGTTTTCTGAAAAGGTCAGCGATCAAAGTGAAGAACAAATGGACCTGAGCGTGACATTTTCCACTGAGATGATGTTTGCGCCTCCAGATGTTCTTCTGTCAAAAGTTTCCAGTTATTGTACAGTTAATGATGGACGTCCTGTAAAACCCTCCTGCGATAACAAACTCACTTCGATGACAGAGGTATTTGCATAAGATTTGCATAAACTTTCCCTTCAGGGTGTGACCCAGCAGAAGAAAGAACACTCTGGAAACTAAAGGAGATCCTGAGACAATAACAACATGGAGCAAGACTTCCTGGAAAAACTCAGGGTGAAGGTTTTAAGAAAACTATGAGTGATTTACTCAGAATCAGAATCAGAATACCTTTATTAGTCCCACATAGGGGAAATGTACGTTGTTACCGCAGAAAAAGAGCCAAACACAGCTTCATGTTATGAAGAAGCATGCATACAAAAGTATTAAAGTAAACAAATATTAATAGAATAAAAAATAGAATAAAATAAAAGTTACACAGAATATCTTTCTAAAAATCCTCATGCATTCGAGAAGACTGTAGACATTCTTTAGGAAATGCTTTTTAACCCAATTTTGAGATACTTGTATTTTTTGTATTGCCATAACATCAACCTAGAATTCACAACAGAATACATTACAGCTTGCAACACATTTTGGGGATTTATCCTATACCTCCACCAATGTACAGCAGGTTCCATTGGTTCATTTTACCCCTATTCATTCTTCAAGTGTACTAATAACCTTCCCCCCAAAAAGTCATTCTTCCTGGACCCAATGGTTCCTTGGGGACACAATGAACAATGAGGGTGAGGTACCAATCCGATTCTGTCTAATTATTGTTGTTAGATATGCTCTATGAGAACAAATTACAGATGTATATACTGATGGTTTGGGTTTTTTTACAACACAAATTGCATCCCGATACAATTCTTGTCCCAAATTGGATATTTTGGTACTTTTATTTTGTGTCATAAAATTGATATACTGCTAGGAAATATATTGTTATTCTTTAAACACCAGGACATACAATTATGTGTTTTTTGTAGTGATGATTCTGTTTATGTTACCATTTTTCTCTTCCTGTGCTGCAGCACCTCTTTTCACCCTCTGTCTGAAACCAGAGCCCTGGTTAGCTGGCCGGCTCTGTTGTGATTGGTCAACCTCTTAAAGGTGGAGTAGGTCATTTTGGAGAAACCGGCTCGAGATCGCTAGAATTTGAAAATACACAGCCAGAAAAAATCTCCCACTTCCTTACAGAGCCCCTCCTCCAACACACACGAACGCGCACATGACCAATGAGGGCACGAGATAAGTTTGTGCACAGATGGAAGGTTGACAGGCAGGTAGGCCTTATTCATTAATAATATTAGCTGCTAATTGTAGCCACCAGAGTATCGCAGCTTCAGGTTTTGGCTATGCGTCACTCTCACTCCTTATTTGGTAACGTGTGTGTGTATGTGTGAAAAAAAAGATGAACAGACACCGACCGTGCGGTCACTTTTCATGTCAACACGAATATGAATGATTTATTTTTCCTGCACTGACAGCACAGCAGAGGGGGGCAGAGGCCACTAAAACACCGCGACCATTGTGCCTAAACAGGCAAATATGAACAATGCCATTGTTTGAAATGAGACAATTACAATTAAAATATGAACAAAACATTTACAAGAACAACTCAATTGACCTGCTGTAGCCTAGCCTGAACTCAGACCTTCCTCCTGGGCCGCATGGATTTAAACTGGGTGCTCGCTTGTGCGTAGTCAAATGCATCAAGGGAGATTGCTGCAGAGGCGATGGTCATTAAGCGTTGGGTCTTTGCCTCGGACAGACGACTTCTCATGGCCGTTTTGATGTTGTTCTGAAGGCTGAACCCGCGCTCTGCTGCTACGCTGGAGACTGGAATTACCAGCGCCACTTCAGCCAACGTTTTGTAGTCGGGAAACATTTCTCCCAGGGAAGTGATCAGAAGTCGGCAAGACTCTCTGAACGAGGGATTTCCCGATCCTGCAAGCACTCGCTTCACTGGGAGGAAATCCCGCAGCATGCGCTCCTTCTGCACCAGTGGCGCAGCTGCATCCCTTTGTGACCCGTAGTGGTCACAGACGCGCTCCAAGGCCTCCAGTCCGTAGCTCTTTAACGCGCTGTCAGCACCCGGATAGCGAGATGCATTGATCACGGTGTCGAGATCAGCGATGATGCCTACATGCTCCGAAGGAAATCTTTTTTTGATGGATTTAGTAACCTCCGCGATGTAGTCTGTGCGCACACGTGAAAAGGTCTGAGCGTCTGCCTGGGTGAGCGTGATGCCACAGAACTTGCCGTCTTGTAAAGCCTCGTTAAATGTGGTCTCCGCCTCACCTGGCCCATTCATCAAGTCCTCGAGGCTGGCAAGGGTCATGTTCACGACGGGCTGGATGGAGGAGATGTTGACATCTTCTTTTTGGAAGTGAGGTTCATGCGGTTCACCACGGCCAAGACGTCAGTCAGCAGGTGAGTCAAGGCAGGGAACATGAGCGTTTGGAGGCGCTTTCTAATCCCCTTAGCGACCGGACAGTCTTTGTCAGCTTCCTCCTCCTGCAACTCCAACACCAGAGCAACCCAGTTGGCACGTATGCCCTTAACTGCCCTCTCCAGCGACAGCCAGCGTGTAGCTGATGGTTGTTTTAGGCTCAGCAGGTCGTGTTCCTGCATTTCGTTTTGGAGTTCATTTAGTCGGTGTGTTCGAATGGGGGAATTCTTGTAGTAAGTGTATGTTATTAATAGTCGTAACATATGCACTTATTTCACGCACAGCCTTGGAGGCATCGCGCGCAGCCAGTGCCGTTCTGTGCGCACCACAGTGAATGTTTACGAGGTAGGGACAGTCATTCAGCCGCATCTTTTGTGCAACTCCGGCCTTTCGACCCACCATCACATTCGCTCCATCACTTCCCAGACCGACGACCCGAGCTACACCACGGCCCGATAGCACATCTTTTATTTTTGTTGTGATGCATTCTGCAGTGGTATTACATAATTGCCAATAAACACGGTTTCAGGCTCCCCTTTATGCTGAAGTGTCAGGTATGTGATCAGCATTTTTCAACCGTGATATTAGTCGTCTCATCTACTATTACCCCGACGTATTTACTGTTGGCGATGCGGTCATCGATAGTGCTGGATATGGTCATTGCTATCGCCTCCTCCATCTGATTGACTGTCTCATGGTGGGTGTACGTGTGCGCACTGTTGAGGTCTGGACATCCAGCAGATTGTAATAGCTGTATTAGGTTGGGATATAGGTGGCTCGGGGTGTTTGTGTTTGCCATATGCAACACAACCTTCAATTGTGTTTTTAATGCCTCGTTACAGGCAACCTGCGATTTCTCCACATGCTTTACCATTGCCACGCTCTGGTTGACCACCCTTGAAGCTTCGATGTGGCTATGGCTACTTTTGTGATCATTCAGCGCTGATTTCTGCATCGTCGTGCACCCTCGGACAAATCCGTTACTCATCTTAGCTTTTCTACAGATGTCGCAGAACATTTTGCCATCTTCCCTCCTCAGCCACTTAAACTCTTGCTCCCACTGAACCCGGTACTCCCGCTTCAACTCCTTGCCACTTGCTTGTCCCTCTGCTGCTGGCTGAACGTTGTCAGTTTTGGTCTTACTGGCTTGTCCTTCATCCTCCACTGCATCAATCCCTCTTTTTTCACCTCGTTTATCCACACCATCACAATGGGCTTATTAAAAAAGCTTCGGACACTCAGCTGCCGTGACATTTTGCGATTGCTAAAGCCGGTTAAACAACGAGGCAGGGGCGGGCGCCCTAGCAACGGCGCCTAGCAACCCCATTGTTTTGTTATGAAAATGTATCTATATATATTTATACACATTCTCCCTCAGTCGACCTGGCCACTAAGGATGTAATATAATGTGGGCCGCTGGTGGACATTTTGGCGCTGTTCCGAGTTGTGTTCTAATCTGTCAAAATGACGGACTGCTTTCAGATTTTTCCGTCATTCTTGGAAAAATTCCGTCATAGACGGAAAATATTCGGTTAACGCGACCTCTGATCTCGAGCCGGTTTCTCAAACTTACCTACCCCACCTTTAAGGTAGGGACACACCAAGCTGACACCAAAGAACTCACACAGACGGACCCGATTGTTGTGTCGCCTCACGTCTCCTGCGTCTTGGCCAACAGTCGCACTGGAACACACCCCAAAGACTTCAGCCGACGGCCAAGTAGCACGTACGAACTGCGCATGCGTGAGTGGCAATAACTCTCCTTACCAGCAGGCGGCGGTAGTGTGTATTCGTCATTCAAAAGAGGCAACAACCGGAAGACAGACTGCGTGATAACCGAGAGAAGAAGAACAGACTGCGTGATATAAACAAACAACAAATAGCGTGTGGTCCATGTTCACTCTACAGCGAGAAGCTCATGGGGCTTTCCCGAACCTGTGTCGAGAGCTGGAGTTAAATGAAATCTCAGATTTGCCTTCTTAATAGTTTGTTTGGGTCCCTCACTTCCGTTTCGCTTCTCATGCTCTGATTCGCTAGCTGAACAGCCAATCAGAGTGATTTATTTGACCGACAGCCTTTGGCCGATTACCTACCGATTCAACATGTTGAATCGGTAGCCAATCGGCCAAAAAGGTGTCGGCACGGCCGAAAAGACACGACGGTGCGGGACACACCAATCTGAGTAGGGCGACAGGACGCTCATCGTCGGCCTGACATCCATCGACGGCCAATATCGGCTTGGTGTGTCCGGGGCTTTAGAGATGTCCCGCGCCTTATCACGTACAATGTGTTGGAGCGCTAGCCAATAGGAACGCAAGTGTTACATAGAGATGTCATTATGTTCCTAAACAAAGGAGTGCAATGGAGGAGCTTCTGTGGGGGGATTTTAGCCTTTGCAGACCATTTACATGCACTAAAACCTATAGAACACACTACAGGGAAATGGAAACTCACAGAAAGCAGAATAGGGCCTCTTTAAACCCTTACAACACTACAAAGCTCTGTAAAGCCAAAGAAAGCTGCAGTTTATTCTCTGTAGATTCATGATTAGTGACTCCATTGTCTTTTGATAAAATCTCATTCAGTGTTCGATTCAGATTTAACGGTTAACAGTTCTCAGAGTTTCATCAGGGTGTTGCACTGACTCTCAACCTCTCAAAACGTTCAGTAATCCTCACGTTGATCATTACTGTAACTCCTCAGCGATGTCTCAACACGTTCAGTTTCTGCCAGAAACACAGCCATTAAAATTCCTGAGAATTACCCAAGACGATGGTATTCAAATTCCCCGTCGCCGCGGGATCAATATTTGAATGGTATTTGCATGTGGGAGCATTTGAGCCATGAGGCAACGGAGACGTTAGAGACAGAGAGGGCAAAAGTACACTCAAGTACCTTTGCTCAAGTAGAAGCACAGATACTCATGTTTAAAAATACTCTGGTAAAAGTAGAAGTACTGACTAAACTTCTTTACTCAAGTAAAAGTAAAGAGGGCTTTGAAATGTACTTCAGTAAAAAGTACCCATAACTAGCAGCTGTTTTAAAGAGTACCTGACCTCCCTTTATATTAATAGAACAATAATGTCATTGTTAGCTAATGAATGTTTCCATGCTGAACAACGGCAACATGACAACGTTTTCATTGGTCCCTCTTCTTTAGAGAAGACCAGGAAATGATGGATACACGGATCGTGTTCAAATCAATAGGCACGCAATGACTCTAAATAATAATGATCACGCCACCAAACACACATTCAAACTAAAGGAACCAGCCTGTTTGGGAAATGTGAGAAGTAGAAAGTACAGGTATTTGGGTTCAACATGTAAGAAGTAGAAAGTACAGGTATTTGTGTTCAACATGTAAGAAGTAGAAAGTACAGGTATTTGGGTTCAACATGTAACAAGTAGAAAGTACAGGTATTTGGGTTCAACATGTAAGAAGTAGAAAGTACAGGTATTTGGGTTCAACATGTAAGAAGTAGAAAGTACAGGTATTTGGGTTCAACATGTAAGAAGTAGAAAGTACAGGTATTTGGGTTCAAAATGTAAGAAGTAGAAAGTACAAGTATTTGGGTTCAAAATGTAAGAAGTAGAAAGTACAAGTATTTGGGTTCAAAATGTAAGAAGGCAAGGCAAGGCAAGGCAAGTTTATTTATATAGCACCTTTCAACACAAGGTAATTCAAAGTGCTTTACAAAAATGGAAGACATTTTAAAAATGGCATTTAAAATCAGTCATTAAAAAGAAAAGATAATAAAATAAACATTAAAAGAAAAAATACATGGATAAAAGTTAAAAGTTACAGTGCAGTTTGAGATGTGAATAGTTCAATTAAAAGCAGCGGCAAAAAGAAAAGTCTTCAGCCTGGATTTAAAAGTAGTCAGAGTTGCAGCGGACCTGCAGATTTCTGGGAGTTTGTTCCAGATATTTGGAGCATAATAACTGAATGCTGCTTCTCCATGTTTAGTTCTGACTCTGGGGACAGAAAGCTGACCAGTCCCTGAAGACCTGAGAGATCTGGATGGTTCATAATTTAGCAGTAGGTCAGACATGTATTTTGGGCCTAAACCATTCAAAGCTTTATAAACCAGCAACAATATTTTGAAATCTATTCTTTGACACACAGGAAGCCAGTGTAAAGACTTCAGAACAAGAAGTAGAAAGTACAAGTATTTGGGTTCAACATGTAAGAAGTAGAAAGTACAGGTATTTGTGTTCAAAATGTAAGAAGTAGAAAGTACAGGTATTTGGGTTCAAAATGTAAGAAGTAGAAAGTACAGGTATTTGGGTTCAAAATGTAAGAAGTCAAAGTAAAAATTCGTCAGAAAAATAAGTAGTGGAGTAAAGTACTGATACCAGAAAAATATACTTATGTACAGTAACAAAGTATTTTTACTCCACTACTTCCCCGCTCTGTATATATGATATGTTTTATAATGATTGATCATGAAAGTGTTCTCAAAGCTGGTAAAGGTGCAGCTAGTTTGAATGACTTTGTATACTGCAGGGTAGCTTGTGAATTTACTCCAGGTGGAACTAAAGTCTGATTTAAGATCCAGATCTGTAAAGTAACTAAAGGAATTCAATACCTGTAGTGCAGTAAAAGTACACAATGTACCTCTGAACTGTAGAGGAGTAGAAGTACACAGTAGCACACAATTGAAATACTCAAGTAAAGCACAAATCCACATGTATATTTTTGATTTTTTTTAATGCTATTTTATTTCTTTATGAGATGTTTACATATTTGTACTCCACTACTTCCCACCTCTGTTTGCATGTGGGAGGAGGCGGCCATCAAGGTTTTTTCATGGTTTTTTTCATGGTTTTGTTCATGGTTTTTTTCATGTTTTTTTTGTGTGCATCCGATGAGGCAACGGAGACGTTAGAGAACATTCCTGTCGGGAAGCGCTTATCTGTGGGATCTGCTTTCTGCTGACAAGGGGGGGGTTCTGTTTACACAGGCCTCTGTTCACTTAAACCAGTTCACAATCACTGTCATCACCACATCTCTGTGTACCTGCTGCTTTAATGCCCAGCCAGTGGTGCAGAAACACACTGACAGATCACAAGGAAGCAGCTACATAACACAGAGATGGAGGTTTAGCAGCAGAAAGCTTTGGAAGGTCTTACTCAATACTTTCTACAAACTAGTTTTCTCTTCATTAATGGTTATATTTGTAGGGTTTTTTCCCAATTATACTTATACTTTTTTTGCAGTTATGTACCTTTGGGGTATAATGAATGTTTAACAGCAGAAACCTTTGAAAGTCTTACCAAATACCAAGCACAAACTGGTTTTCTCTTCATTAATGGTTACATTTCCTTGTGTTTCTTGGGTATTTCCAAATTTTTTAAACATTTTTGCAGTTACGTACCTTTCGGGTGTGTCAAATCTGTCCAAACTTGTCTTATATATCCAGGGGTCCTGTTCACGAAGAGTTTCTCCTAAGGCCGGTTCATTTTTACCATACTTTACGCTGGGAGTGCCGCCACGTATTTACATCATGCCAGCAGCGTGACAACCTACATTCCCCATAATGGTTTTTTGTCCCGACTTGAAACTGAGAGCTGAGTGGGAGTTCTGTTTCAGGAGCAGAAAAAAGTATAAATGTTTACATCACACTGACAGTTGTGAAGTTGACTTTGTATGTCCAGACAGATATATTAAATACCTGTATATAAATGGTAAATGGACTGAGTTTATATAGCGCTTTTCAAGTCTTCTAAGTACATTTGCTCAAGTACTGAACTTAAGAACAATTGTGAGGTACTTGGGCTTTACTTGAGAACTTTTCATGTCATGCTTCCTTCTAATCCACGACAATTCAAAGGGACATGTTTTACTTTACTGCATTAACGTTAGCTTAAAGTACACGTACAAAAGTCTGTAGTATTAAATAAAACAAACCAAATACTGTCAGAAATGTTGTTTTAAGTCCTCTTTAGCTTAAAAAAACATATAAGTGAAGATTTCATGCATTTGCCTTTACATTTTTTTTAATATTCTTTAAATTATTTTGAGTTTTTTTCTGCTAGGATTACTTTTACCTTCTAAACGTATCGTACATATTGCTGATCGTACTTAAACATGCTAACCTAAGTACCATCCTCAATACATTACTGTTAATGCAATGGAGTACTTAGGGTAGTATAATGATATGATATTAATAATTTTGGCCATTTTTGTTTCTTGATTTATCAGGAATAGATTTATTTGGCTAACATTTATGAAGCGATACTTTAAAAATCGGATTTAACTACAACCAGCATTGTTTGAATTCAAATTATCTTGCCCAACCAATCATTAACCAGGCTGTCACTGTGAGAGGAATCTGATTGGCTGACGGCTGAAAGTAGTTCCTCCAGTTTGTGTAACAGAGACCAACCGACCACCGTCACTTTCAGAATAAATGCTCCGACTGTCAATGATTAAACTCAGTCACTTTCTGACTGAATGAGTGAAACACAAAGAGCCTCGGAGCTGCTTTCAGACTCAGAGAGAAGAGAAACTCACGAGAACAACCTCTGCTTTCCATTCAGACCGTATTCATGGTACACTAGATCAAGAGAGAAGCATTTGCATAAAGAAAAAGCTTCTCTTCTGAATCATTGGGTCCACTTGGTTCATCTGATTAACTTCCACTCAGAACTTTCCTGCAGAAACCAGATTATTGTGCTTGTGTGAGGTGCCAGTTAGATTATAACCCCTTTTATTATTCTACGCATTTTACATTTTACACAAGTCCATTTGTTCCCTACCCGTGTGTGCTTCATATTTCATTCTCTGCATGAAATGTGTTTATGTTTAAATAAATAAATACATGTAAAATAATACATAAAAAAATTATAATAATACAAATAATAAATAATAAATAATAATACATAATAATACATAATAATAATAATACATAATAGTAATAATAGTAATAATAATAATAATAATAAATAATAATAAAACACAATACACAAATGTAATTAAAAAAAAAATAATACAAAATAATCCAAAAAAAAATAATAATAATAATAATAAATAATAATAAATAATCCAATAATTCCAACTCTACTCTCCAGATGCTATTTGCGTTAAACAGCTGTCCACTTCAGGTACAGTATGTTTTCACAGCAAATGGACACCAATCGTTACTCAACATCGTCTTTGCGAGTGGACCAAGGCTCGGCTCCTTGATGGTTCCCAGAGTATGGCATGCCGATTCACACTTATGAAGCAAATTGGACTTTTAGGGTCAAATGTACCTGATTTTTTATTTTTTTATTATTTATTCTACTATTTCACCAATTAGACAATTTATAGATCTGACAAACAAACAACATTTCGTTGCAGCAGCATGTAAAACAAGTATTGCTCATTTAGAATATTTAGAAGTAGAAAATAAACAATTAGACAATATAAACATCTCAAAATAGAAAATAAAACAGAACTAAAAGAGGGAAAATATAAAAGTTGACCTTGAAGATAAAACTCTGTAAACTATCTAACAAATAAAACAGTATCGACGGCTAAATTACAATCAAACTCAAAATAAAAGTAGGATGCTATTTACGTTTAGTGTGCAAGAATGGCATATTGAATTAAATATGAATGTACAGGGTGAAGTTAACTAGAGTCTGAAGGTCAGCTTCCTTCCACTTTGTATTGAGTTAGATAAAAGGAGAGGTGTTGAAGAACAAAAGTAAAAGTGCATTTCTTGAGGTCCTGGCTCTGTGAAACTCACCGCTGTTTCTGATCCGTTTCAAGTCTCATTTAAAAAGTGACCTTGAGGTTTCTCAATGACTCAAGATAGCGGTATCAGCGTCGGTTAGACAAAGAGTTTCCGCCGTACAAGAATGACTCACCCTGTAGTAAAGAGCCAGGACACGTTCCTTCTATATTTGTTAGAGAGTCAGATAAAAAAAAAAAAACACACACACACACACACCACACACACACACACACACACACACACACACACAAAAATTTGACAATTTGACCTCAAGTGGCAAAAAAAACTGTTTTAATAGAAAGCTTTCCGGTTGCAAAACACTCAAATCACTTTTGAGGTGTTTTAATAACCTATAAATAAAAACACCTTTCATTTAGTTTAACAAATAAAGTTTAAGTGTCAAACACTCATTTCTTTTCTTGTTCTCTTTCTGTATGTGTGTCCTCTAACGCCCTCTCTCTCAGGGGTTCTGCTGTCTGTGGTTTCCTGTGTTTCTCTCACCTCCTCCCTTCGCGTAAATATCTTTCTTGCATTTTATTTCCAAATAAGGTGTTTGGTTTCTCTTCTGGGCTCCATTTCTTTTACTGTACTTAAGTACAATTTTGAGGTACTTGTACATTACTTGAGTATTTAAATTTTACGCTACTCTGTACTTCTACTCCACTACAGTTCTGATTATAAAACATATATATATTATTCTGAAATGGACCAATCTGCACAATGACTACTTTCACTGTCGCTACTTTCACTATATTTTGATGATAATACTTTTCTACTTTCACTTGAGGAACATTTTGAATGCAGGACTTTTACTGTAACAGAGTATTCCTACACTCTGGTACTTCTACTTTTACTCAAGTACAATATCTGAGTACTTCTCCTTTTACTAAAGATCTGAGTACTTCTCACGCCTCTGCTTATCAGTAATTAATCAATGAATAATAAATGTTTCCAGTAAAACCAGAAGGAAACACTTCCTGTTTAGATTTCTCAGCTCTCTTTAGGCTCTGAAAGCTTCAGGTGTCCTTTAAGATGTGCCATGACTGTGAATCAGTCACCAGATGTTACCTATCAGGGGGGAAAGTCACTTGAAAAAAGCCCTGAAGTAGGTAAACAAATGAAGAAGAGACTGAGGAAGTGGGTGTTTATCAGAACAGAGCAGAGCAGAGCAGGAAGATCCCCTTTAAATCCCCAGCTCTGTTTTCTGTTCATGTTTCTGAAAAGCCCAGAAAAGCAATCTTTGAACGCAGAGTTTGGAGAGTAACGCTGCTAAAAACAGCTCCAATAGATTTATGAGATATGGACGTTTTACTTGAAACAGATTTCAATATGGACTGCAGACATCCAACAGTCTCTGAGCAGATCATCCTAAACTCTGAATGATCTGTCTGCGTGACTCCAACACGTTACTTATATATTACATGTGTTATTATCAAAAGGCAACCTCTTACACCCCACGAACTAAAGCTCCACAAAATGTATTTTCTTCACATCCATTCATCCATTCCTTCACATTTAATGGGACTGTATGCATTTCCAAACATTCGGTCTACCTACGCTGTAAAATGTATTATCTCTTCGATTTACACACGGCATCTATTGCACCTCTGTCCGTCCTGGGAGAGGGATCCCTCCTCTGTTGCTCTCCCCGAGGTTTCTCCCATGTTCCCCTTTAAACTGTGGGTTTTCTCTGGAAGTCTTTCCTTGTACGATGTGAGGGTCTAAGGACAGAGGGTGTCGTTTTCTCATACTGATATTCTGAACAAACTGTGCTGATGTATTTGCTGTAAAGTGTCTTTACTGTAGGGTATTTTTATTGTATGTACAGCACTTTGGCTCGACCAAAAATCGTTTATAAATGTGCTATATAAATAAAACTTGATTTTGATTTGATTTGATTTATCCAGAACATTTAATATTGAGTATTCTTTGTGGTCCCTGTCCTTTCTACTGTAGATATGAAATATATACTGTACTTGCTGCTTATTATATTTTATTTTATTATGCTTATACCTTTTTACACCTTTAAAGATTGTAAAGTATTTATCTATCTTTAAAAAGTGTGTGTGATGAAAGAGGAAGTACTCGTCCCCTGCAGAGCGGTCAGTTAGAACAGTGTGTGTGTGGTGTGTTGTGTTGTGTGTGTGTGTGTGTGTGTGTGTGTGTGTGTGTGTGTGTGTGTGTGTGTGTGGTGTGTGTGTGTGTGTGTGTGTGTAGCGGGGGGGGGGGGGGGGGGGGGGTATATTGCAACATTGCTGCAATTTAACCATCTGTCAATAAACTGTATTGAGACCAGATCCGAAACACAGAGAGACAGGAAGGATTTATTTTAAGTGGATTTAATGGATTTATTCTGCTTTTTGTTCCACTGATAAAATCATTAAACCTTTATTCAAACCATCAGCTGTTTCTGTTCAGAAAAGAAAGCCCATCTGTTTTGCACAAAGCTTCAAGTGAAGGGTTATTATAACTTAATACAGAAAGGGAAATCTAGATTATCTAATGCTCATTAAATGCTTAACATCCAAAGCGATGACGACACAAGAGCATAATAAAGGATTTAAACAGACTTATTGACCAGCTTTTACTTTGATGGGTTAATCATGTTTGTGTCTTTTGGGATTTAGAGAATCCATCCGTGTAACAGATGCATGGAAAATAGCCTTTGCAGACCGTTGCCATGCATCAAAACATATTAAACAGGAAAGGAAAACACCTGAACTCTTTGAAGAACATCCATAACCATTCATCTGTTTGCATCTTGCACATTATTTATCAATATATTATATTCCATTTACGTGTATATAGACTCTTCTTGCACTATTTCTATTTTATTTGTATTTACTTGCACGTCTCAAAACATTCTCTTGCACTATTTTATCAGTTGTATTTGTTCTATGTCCTATATATATGTTGCACTGTTGGAATAGCCTGTTTGTCATTGCCATAGCTACACTGTAGCTGCTGTGCACATGACAATAAGTCAAAGTCAGCTTTATTGTCAAAATGTCTACATGTGTTATACATACAGAAATCTCGAGATACCGTTTCCCGCAGTGTGACATATATGCATAAAACAAGATGCAAAAAGGGCCTAGATAAACGGGTATACAACTAAGTAGTATTTAATAAGTGCTGGTTAATAATATATTTTAAAACACAGTCCACAGAGCATGAATTGACATTAATGCAAGTATTTTTTGTGCAGTTCAGCACCCTGACCACCTGGTGGAGGAAGCTGTTCCTCAGCCTGGTGGAAAGCCTTGAACACGAGGAAGAGCCCCAAAAAGCAGAAAAGGGCCTTAAAATATGAACTACAAGAAGCATTTACAGTAAGGGAACGTCACCAGTCTGGTGACGTTCCCTTAAGTGCTCTTCTCTATTAGACACTAATGTAAGGATCCCTGTCTCCTCTCGGCCGATTGATCTGTTTAGGGGCCCCTGATGGAAAGAGAAATTACTGTCGGGCCCCTCTTGACCCTCTGCTCTTCTTGTGTGTTTGGATCTCCGCAGATCCACGTTTCCACCAAACATCTGCACCGTTAGATCCTCAGTATTTACCCAGAAACTGACACAAAATCCTGAGATATCTTTAGGTTTTCTGTGTGTTTGAGGTCAGCCACTCTGCTTTAAATATTCTGCTTTTGCACATAACTGACCTCGTTAGATAGATAGATAAATACTTTAAAAAATATTTTGTTACAGAAGAAGCATCGGTGTGTTCAGACGTCAAATAAAAAAATACTTAAAGGGGACCTATCATGCAAAATGCACTTTTGTACGTCTTTTCTACATGAATATGTGTCCCCGGTGTTCCAGGGAACTCACCAAGTGTCAGAAAACACAACCTCTCTCTTTTCCTCCATACCCAAATCTCTAAAAACGGGGCTGCAACGGATCTGATAAAAACTGATCCAGATTTGAAATATCTCTGATGTCAGAAACAGGGAGCTCCGCCTATATGGCCAACTCGCTACCTATCAGGGGAATGAGAGGTTGCCGTGGCATGGTAACAGCATGGTAACAGCATGGTAACAGCATGGTAACAGCATGGTAACATGACGCTCGTGCCTCGCCCCCCTCCTTTGCAGGGGGCGTGGTCAGCTGCAGCTCATTTGCCACAGAATCAGCCCTTGCAAAAACAGTGCTGGAATACAGCAAATAGAGCAAAATGAGGCATGGCTAAAATGCATGGTCTGTTTGGTATTTTGAAAAAAAAACTTCACAGACATGTTTTATATAGGTATGGCCCTACAATATATTATTCAAATATAGCATGATAGGTCCACTTTAAAAAGTGGAACATAGAATTTGTCTTGCTGTTTCTTGTTCACAGTACAGTACATGTATCTTAATTTCAAGTCCTTGTGTAAGTTAATTGAAGTAATTGTTCATGCTATTATTTTTGAAGGCACGGTGATTTGGGCACCTGGTGATTTCGTATATATTGGAGACAGGTGGAGGTGGGTTTGGTACACAAGGAGGTTATAGGAAAGGTAGAAAGGAGAATAGTAAAAACGTTGTCTTTGTACTGTTGGATGTTGGATAATTGGATATAAAGTGCACAAAACAACTGCGTTCTTGCCTGGACTTCGGATCATTTCCCTGCATAAGATTCACTTACTGGTGCCTGAAGTGGCAGATTTATTTCATGAGTTACTTTCCTGTTATATTTCTTTGTGATTGAGCTGTAGTTAAGACAAAAACCCGGCCGTTAAAGTAGAGACTTTGGTTGATTTCCACTTTGAAAGCTACGTCAGAGCATGATCGATAAGTGGACAAACTTCTCAAAACCACAGAAACATCAGCGGTTTGTGAGCACATTTCTCCGGAAGCTGTGTTAGAAAACGGTTGAATTATATATTTCACTGCCAGTGGATGAACATTAAGTGTGTTTAAAAAGTCAGACTGTTTACCTTTCAGTGAAGACATGCTCACCTACGGGTCGGCCTTTAGAAATACGTCATCACTGCACCAAAGTGTTCCCGCCCAGAGAGCAGTAGTGGTAAACATTTTAGACAAGGCAAGTTTATTTAGACAAAAAGGTTGTCAAAAATGTTTACAGAAACGTGAAAAGCATTGAGAAATAGTGCAAAGCAACACGTTTTAAATGGCACTGGCAAACTTTAGTGTGTCCTTCTCTCAAAAGTGTGTGTGTGTGTGTGTGTGTGTGTGTGTTGTGTGTGTGTGTGTGGTGGTGTGTGTGTGTGTGTGTGTGTGTGTGTGTGGTGTGTGTGTGTGTGTGTGTGTGTGTGTGTCTATGTCTCTATGTGTTTGTGTGTGTATTTTGGATTGTTTTGGAGTTTCTTTGGAGGAAACTTTGCAGCCCTTTAAGGTGATGATGCTGTACATAACGTTGTGGGTGTCACGCAGGAAGATGGAAACCAATTGGACCAGAAACACACACACACACACACACACACACACACACACACACACACCCTTCTTTTCACGCTCCACCACACACCTACAGTGACAGTGTACAGTGGGAGGGCTCAGATAGAGAAAGTTCCCCTGCTGTGTTTCTGAAGCCGTCGTTGTCGTTCAATGACTCACGGAGCGAGAGAAAAAACCACTTCATCTCTCAGGGACTGACTCGGGTTTTTCACTTCTGCTCAAAGACGGAGAAAACCTGTGGTCTTTTTGAGAGTTGGTAAACCCCTCGGTGTTTACAGGAGACTGATCGATGGTTCAACTGTTTCTCGAGTGGGTATTTTTTGTGGGTGTTCTGCTTCATTTATTTCCATTTATCTTTCAGTTGTGTATTTTTTGTTTAAAGTTTAAACCCAGAAAGTTAGCAACAAGTGATTTCCCAGTAAACGCTGCAGCTTTGAGCATGATGCAGGTTCGCTGGATATAAACAGGTGGTTTCTTCCATAAAACAATGTCTTCCTCTGCTCAAAATGGAAATAAAACCAGAATGAGAACGCTGCAAAACATAAAGAGACGTTGAAGGCTGAAGCTCAGTTTGCACAACAGGCCTTAAATCATAGAGTTTGTTGTTTTGAGGGTTCTTAAACAAATGCTGGATTGCAATGGAAACAAAAATTAAGAAAAGATAAGATAAGATTTACTTTATAGATCCCATCCCATTGGGAACAATGTGTCATCACAGCAGCATTTAGTAGAGGTATTGGCCTGAATGAAAAAGAGTAGAAAATAAGCAAAGAAAAGCAGTAAATATAACCATATTATTTTCTATAGCACATTTAAAAACAGTTGACCAAAGTGCTGTACATCAATAAATAAACCAAAGAAACAACAGATAGGACATAAAACAGATGCAAAACACAGGACAGTAAAACACAGGACAGTAAAACACAGGACAGTAAAACACAGGACAGTAAAACACAGGACAGTAAAACACAGGACAGTAAAACACAGGACAACACAGGACAGTAAAACACAGGACAGAAAAACACAGGACAGTAAAACACAGGACAACACAGGACAGTAAAACACAGGACAGAAAAACACAGGACAGTAAAACACAGGACAGTAAAACACAGGACAGTAAAACACAGGACAGTAAAACACAGGACAGTAAAACCATACTGAAAGCCACACACTTAAAACTCTCATACGTGACATAAAAACTATTTAAAACCCCAATTTAAAAGCACAGACTGACATGCGTTATAGGTGGATATAGGAGAATAAGTGGGTCTTTAAACAGGATTTAAAACGGGCGAAGTGGGAGCAATAGAGGGGGGGGGTGACTAGTGTTGGGAGTATTGACAGTGAAAGATATATATCTGTTGAATATGAGGGGCAATTTACATTACAAGGCACCGTGGCTAAACATGGGCTGCCAATTGAATGAATGGTAATGCAAGGACTATCACAATGCATGGAAAAAGTATATTTAAATGGGAAAAAAACAGCATGCAACTTCACTTCTGTTAGACCTTTCACTTGTAAGTCAATATGTGGTGGAGGTACAGTGAGAGACAGCTGCTCTTTTAGAGTATCACATGTTTTAAAGACCTGAATTTACTCAATTAATCAGATTGACCTTCCCTCTACATAGTTCAAACGTAAATGGATGCTTTTTCGAAATCTTATAACAGGATATATAACAGTTGCTACAGTTTCTGGTTTAATGCATGTGTATGGGTCCTGTTTGTGCATTTATGTGAAAGGCGAACTGTCTATCGCCTGATTTTAGCGGGTTTACACCCTCACATTGTCACCGTATTTACCGTGTCCAGTATCTATCGGCTGTGATACAAACATGACACCCAGATGGACGGGGATTTACACAATTATTACAATTTATTAACTACAAAAAAACAATGAATGAATGCTATCCTCAAAGCCACCAGCCTCCTGTCAGACAGCAGCTATTTTACCTTTCTGATTGTCATGAAAACTCATCAAAACAGTCTTTGTTGGAAGAGTGAAAAGACAATCAATCACCAAATCTGGTTTTAACAAGACGGACTGAATCAGATTTACTCTCTACTCATTATATCTTTGAACTTGTAATGGCATAGTTAAAATGTATTAATTCCTTGGTTTGAAATCTTAAGAAAAAGTAGATTTATTAGTTAAAATGTGGATGTAATATGTTTTAATTTAAGGAAACACTGCTACCTAATTAGGTTTCCTTTCGCTCCTCCGCACCCCTGTGAGGCGTTTACAAGACATCAGAAATATGTTAAAAAGGGGACTCCACCAAAAGTACTCATCAAAATCAGATGACTATTGTTGGGGAGTGTGAGAAGGCTCTTCTGAGGAAATGACTCAAATTAAAACGCTTGAGTTTCAAGTTTTGGGTTTGGAAACTACACCTTTATTACAGAAAAACTGCAATACATGGCGGGGGGGGAGTAGAGTTGTTGAAGATGTGGCAATAACACAGGAGGCTGATTAAGAAAGACGTTATCTTGGTGCATTTTGCAAGAAAGACCCAGTGAATTAGGAGTTTGGGCTTTTACAAGACGCCTAGTCAACTAAAGAACCAACAGAGAACATATCATGGTCACAATCAGAAACATGATCATAAAGAGCATCTATATTATCTTATTTAGAAGATACAACTAAATTATGAAACTAATAGTTTTCGCTGTCCCTATCTTTGGAATTACAAATTACTAAATTGCATGAATAACTATGATTCTTTTCGTAATCCCTGGAAATGCTAAGAGGTTACTTAATCCTAACCCTCACATAAATTATAGTAAAAACCAATGTGCCATTTTGTGTGCATCTTTATTAGACCTTCCAGTAAAGGACCCATGACCCAGTTTGGGTGATGAACCATAGTTTGACAAACCGCTGCAGGACTGTTTGGAGGTTTGAGGTTTGAAGGTGAGAATAAAACCAAACGGTTGAGTTTCAGAATGAGTGGGCAGAGGTGTGTGTGTGGTTGCAATATGAGGATTACATTCAGAAGAACAGTTCTTGATATGTGCTGTAAACTCTGTGAAAAACCAGACTGTAGGTGTGAAGGTGTTGGAATTGTTCCTGTAACAGATGAGAGCCCAGTGCTTTCTGGGTAATCCCCCAAACCCCAGGACCCTGAGCATTGAAGGTCTTCTAAAAAAAAATTCTGTGTATAGCTCAGCTTACATACCAATTACTTAAATAAAAGCACAGAGAGAAAATTGATAAGAATAATAAATTATAATCATAAAGGTGTGGCCTCATTACAATGAGAAACATCAAATAGGAGGGAAAGAAGAAAAAAAGAAAAAGAAAAGATAATAATAATAACAAAATTAAATTAAATTGAACGAACTACGACAATGAAGAAGATCAAAACTGACATTTAATCTAGGGTTAGGGTTATGATATTAAACTTTCTTATTTGGTCTTACCTGTCATTTTTCTGTTAACAACATCTATTGGTGATTTATTAAGCTGCCCTCTCTAAACTTTCTTTACACTTTTAGTCGTGCAGCAACCCCATAGCTGCCTTGTTTACACCAGAAAGAAGCTAATAGCGCTAAAGCCTGTTAGCATGGTGGTCAGAACAACAGCTATCCTGACTGACTGAAATCTGGAGGACACAGTTTGTGAAGAAGTAAAACCATAGGGACGAAGGAGGAGAGCTCGGTCCAGATGTATGGACAAAAGGAAAATATGTAGGCATGTCTCCACCTTCTCATCAAAGGCAACGTAAGATAACTGGCTAATAAAATGGACTAGCTTGTAGTTTAATGAGCTTTACGGAAGAAATGGCTGCACCGGGATATATCTGACAACATCGTTTCCATCAATGGCTTCCAGACTGCTGTGTAAGTTGTGTTGTGTATGTCTTCATCATGTCTTCATCAAGTACTGAAATCTTGTACTTGAGTAAAAGTAAAAGTACTCAGATCTTGTTCTTGAGTAAAAGTAGAAGTACCAGAGTGTAGGAATACTCTGTTACAGTAAAAGTACTGCATTCAAAATGTTCCTCAAGTAAAAGTAGAAAAGTATTATCATCAAAATATAGTGAAAGTAGCGACAGTAAAAGTAGTCATTGTGCAGATTGGTCCATTTCAGAATAATATATATGATATGTTTTATAATGATTGATCATGAAAGTGTTCTCAAAGCTGGTAAAGGTGCAGCTAGTTTGAATGACTTTGTATACTGCAGGGTAGCTTGTGGATTTACTCCAGGTGGAACTAAATCAGGGGTGGGGAACCTCCGGCCTCCAGGCCGTATACGGCCTGCGAGACCATTTGGTACTGCCCTCGAGGTAATTTATAAACACACGCAAAAAAGAAAAAAATTAAAGAAATCTAGACCGCAAAAAAATTAAACAAGCGAGTGCCTGTTTTTCCTGGCCAAGGTCAGGGTCCTTGAACACAACACGAGCCTAACGTGTCATCACGTGGTATATGTCTCGTCTGACACATGCTGACGGAGAGCACCGGAACACCGCTCCGGCACTTCAGAAATGTCAGTACCCATAAGGAGCCAGTGGCGATCTGCTCATCTGTCACACTGATCATACAGTCAATAACTTTGTTGTTATTAGCATCTGGTTAGCTAGCTATGCTAACGAATATAAGAAGCTGTTTCTACAACCAGTGAGGTAAAGGCACATCTTTATATGATCATTATAGTTATAAAAAAATAAGAGAATAAAGTAAACAGGTATAAAATACTATATGACAGTAAAGAAAGTTGTTATTAATAAACAAGAATACAGTTTGAAAGGGGAGTGATTTGTAAAATATCCATAAAGAAAAATAAATCTGCTTCCAGTTCTGTTTCATATGGGTGTTGAGAGATGTATCCATAGAGCTCCTAATGTTGCTCTCAAAGTGCACCAGATTGATGCTTTTAACTTCAACATTTAAAAAAAAATCTTCCCGGGGAGCATGCCCCCCGGACCCCCCTAGAGGAGGTTAGGTCCCCCCCCACTTAAATCATGTTCACATGGATATGAAACTAAATACATTTGCACACATCTTGTGTCCATATCTTTCTGTTTTGGTGGTCATGCCACAACCGTGCACGTGAATGCATGCGCGAGTCATGGTAAGATATCTGGATTAAGAGGTTGTTTTTTCTTTGCACAGCATGAAAGAAAGGCCAAATGAATTGGCTGTGATTTTAGTTTTTAAGCAGAGGTCAATCATTTGTACGGCCCTCGGAGGATGTTGAAAAAATTGAAATGGCCCTTGAGAGGAAAAAGGTTCCCCACCTCTGAACTAAAGGCTGATTTAAGACTTGATTATATTTCATAAATACTTCATATATTTAAAGTATTTTGATTTGATTTTAGTGTAATCGCATGATATCTCCAGTATCCACATGGATATCTCCCTCTGGGCTGAGCTAACTTATGATACTATACACACTGTTAATTATTAATAGTGCATGTTAGAATGGACGTGGAGCAGTCAAACAGTCCCTTGTAAACATTGATCCTGCAGCTCTCTCTTTAGTGGTCCGTCATGTATTATTCAGGGCTGTCACAAACCCCTAATTCCCCCTGTACCTAATGAAGATTTTGATTTGATTTTAGCAGAGATGGCAAAAGTACACACATGCTTTACTCAAGTAGAAGTACAGATACTCGTGTTTAAAAATACTCTGGTGAAAGTAGAAGTACTGACTAAACTTCTTTACTCAAGTCAAAGTAAAGAGGGCTTTGAAATGTACTTCAGTAAAAAGTACCCATATCTAGCAGCTGTTTTAAAGAGTACCTGACCTCCCTTTATATTAATAGAACAATAATGTCATTGTTAGCTAATGAATGTTTCCATGCTGAACAACGGCAACATGACAACGTTTTCATTGGTCGCTCTTCTTTAGAGAAGACCAGGAAATGATGGATACACGGATCGTGTTCAAATCAATAGGCACGCAATGACTCTAAATAATAATGATCACGCCACCAAACACACATTCAAACTAAAGGAACCAGCCTGTTTGGAAAATGTAAGAAGTAGAAAGTGCAATTGTGCATGTTAGAATGGACACGGACAGTACAACATGACCCTTGTAAACATTGATCCTGCATCTCTCTCTGAATTGATCCATCATCGGCCTCACTAAGCGCTGATTCATGTATTATTCAGGGCCATTTGCTCTGCTAATGAGAGGCTCTTCCTCCCGTAGGAGCCTGTAAACAGCAGCAACATCTTTGATCCAAACGTTCATAAAGCCAGGAGTCTCTTCAGCTCCAACGTGAAGGGGGTGTGAAATCATTTCACGGTTTACCGTCAGAAGATCTGCCGTCTGAGCAGCTGTCAGATGAAGGAAATCTGACACACCGGCGTCTGATTTACCGGACTTACAAACAAGCTTTACTGCCTCCTGACACCAGAGGACTTCCTGTACAGTGTGAGGGTCACACACACACACACACACACACACACACACACACACACACACACACACACACACACACACACACACACACACACACACACACACACACACACACACACACACACACACACACACACACACACACACACACACACACACACACACACACACACACACACACACACACACACACACAACACATATTTCATATTTGATTTCATATGATTTAGACATTTTGAGGTGTTTTATTCATTTGAAATCTTGTTCTGCTGATTTACACGTTGTCTAATTCTTGCCTTATTGTCCTTTATTATAAATACAAATCCAGTTTATTAGAAATAAAGAAATAAAGTGTACTTTTTAAATTAAAAATAAATGAATATAAACACATCTGTTTTGACAGCGTTGTTTTGATTTTGCTTAAACACACAAAGTAAAAACAAATGCATAAAAGGGAATATGTGTGCAGCTGTTTGATCCTAAGGTTGTGGATTTCTGTGACATATCAGAGAACACATTTAAAGGTATATATTTAGAATAAAATAATGACATTTTGGTTGTTTTTGCACAAAAAAACGCAGATGGATCGGATTGTGTAGACTTTATTCCTCATATATGTCCGTCCACATCTGTCCTTGTCTTGCCTTCCTTTTCCTCACGTGTTTCCTCCTCTTTCTTCCTCCCCCTCTTCTTCACTGTTTTGGGATCCATTCGACTCCACATTGATCAACTTTCCCTCCCCTGCACTCATTGGCCGACAGCAAGTCTCTTCTCAGCAGCTATTGGCTGAGAGAAAGAGGGCCCCCTGAGTTTTATTGGCTGTGAAGGAAACACTAACCTCCCCCCTTCCTCACATGCTGCAGCACATTTAAAAATGTGGCGCTGCTTCTTGGAAGTGATCCTGTTTTCTGGCTACTGAGGGTAAACAGGTGGTCCACTGACTGAGTGATCCCCTCACAAGGCTCACAGTCACTCTGATAATCTGATGTTTACCACATTAGGATCATTTTTCATCATATTCAGACAGTTAGAAACATCTATTCGTATGCATATTATATATTTATACACCATACTCTACCAGGCTGTTTAAAATATCTTGTTTATTTTTATCTTATCATGCACTTTTATTCTGAGACAGGAATTGCCAGCTTATATTTTTACATTTTCTTATCCAGTTTTTATCTTATATGTTTGTTGTTTGTTTGTTTGTTGTTTGTTTGTATAGATTCGTAATAGTTAGGTAATTACATTGTACAGTGCAACTGCCCGTTATACTGGTGTGTTTACAGTAGAAATCTGGACCTCTAGTTTGTGACGTTTTCCTGTTATCAATAATTCTTTCCCACTATCACTACATACTGATATACACCTGAAACATCATCAGGAGAGGACTCTTTAAAGTAGAGACACTACATACTGATATACACCTGAACATCAGCAGGAGAGGACTCTTTAAAGTAGAGACACTACATACTGATATACACACCTGAAACATCAGCAGGAGAGGACTCTTTAAAGTAGAGACACTACATACTGATATACACCTGAACATCAGCAGGAGAGGACTCTTAAAGTAGAGACACTACATACTGATATACACCTGAACATCAGCAGGAGAGGACTCTTTAAAGTAGAGACACTACATACTGATATACACCTGAACATCAGCAGGAGAGGACTCTTTAAAGTAGAGACACTACATACTGATATACACCTGAACATCAGCAGGAGAGGACTCTTTAAAGTAGAGACACTACATACTGATATACACCTGAACATCAGCAAGAGAGGACTCTTTAAAGTAGAGACACTACATACTGATATACACCTGAACATCAGCAGGAGAGGACTCTTTAAAGTAGAGACACTACATACTGATATACACCTGAACATCAGCAGGAGAGAGGACTCTTTAAAGTAGAGACACTACATACTGATATACACCTGAACATCAGCAGGAGAGGACTCTTTAAAGTAGAGACACTACATACTGATATACACCTGAACATCAGCAGGAGAGGACTCTTTAAAGTAGAGACACTACATACTGATATACACCTGAACATCAGCAGGAGAGAACTCTTTAAAGTAGAGACACTACATACTGATATACACCTGAACATCAGCAGGAGAGAACTCTTTAAAGTAGAGACACTACATACTGATATACACCTGAACATCAGCAGGAGAGGACTCTTTAAAGTAGAGACACTACATACTGATATACACCTGAACATCAGCAGGAGAGGACTCTTTAAAGTAGAGACACTACATACTGATATACACCTGAACATCAGCAGGAGAGGACTCTTTAAAGTAGAGACACTACATACTGATATACACCTGAACATCAGCAGGAGAGAACTCTTTAAAGTAGAGACACTACATACTGATATACACCTGAACATCAGCAGGAGAGAACTCTTTAAAGTAGAGACACTACATACTGATATACACCTGAACATCAGCAGGAGAGGACTCTTTAAAGTAGAGACACTACATACTGATATACACCTGAACATCAGCAGGAGAGGACTCTTTAAAGTAGAGACACTACATACTGATATACACCTGAACATCAGCAGGAGAGAACTCTTTAAAGAGTTTGAATCGACAGCAGAAACTTGGAATATTTATGAAGTCAAACAAAAATGTATTTTCAAATAATTATGGTTTTCAAATGCACAGTAAGCAGGTTAGTCAAATGCATGTAAACACTTTTCTTTCTTCCTCAATAAAAGAGTGTTTTAAAGATTCTCGGGACACTTTCACAAGTTTTTTTTTGTAAACATCTCTGAGAGAGTGAATGTTTTGAGGAAAAAGGAAAGGACACGTGCAGAGGGAAAGAAAGAGGAAATCTATTGTCCCCCCCCCCTCCCACCTCTCCTGTCAGACCCATTGTCCTCCATCATAAAGGAGTCCGTTTGATCATCTTTAAAACGGCTGATTACCAGTCAGGACGCTTTTTGGGGTCCGACCTCATAACAGACCCAACAATACCGAACAGAGAGGGAGTTCCTCTCAACAGTTTGGGCCCCTGCAGATTATAAAGGCCATGGATTTAAACCCCCTCCTCCACCTCCATTACTTTCTATACCTTCAGCAATAACACATTTGAAACGCCGTGCAGCAAATTCAAGTTATGGGAGGCAGGGGGGCTCAAGCTGGGGGCCACATACCAGGAAGGCTTCTTGGAAAGAGAAGCTGCAACCATTAACCTCTTAAGCACGGCGGTCCCCCCATTGGACCCCTCCCACCTTTTTGTTTTCGAGATAATGTCTCAGGGCTTCTTAACATTTATGAAACTATTAATGTGTAGCACCAGATTAACGGGAAGAATCTCAGCTAACTGAAGATATGAACCATTTTTACCAAACAAAAACACAAGTCTCATAAGAAGGGTCTAAATGACCCCTGAGCGAAAAAATCTAACGCACTGCGGCATACAATTCAAGATAAAGATACCCTTATTACTTATCGTAGCTGCACATACAATATAGCCTATTAAAGCTGAGACTCCACTGATTATTTAGGTATAGTATCATCACTGAGCGATCCCAACTTGCAACAGGGGAAGCAAACACAGACATCACAACACGTACCTTTACGGGGCTTTTACGGCAGATCGTCTCACCGTAGCTGTCAATTAGGTCAAAAGACGTGTTCAATGGCATTAAAACGAAAAAAAAAAATCTACAACTGTTGATCCAAAGGTTGATAATGTACTTGTACCTTTTAAAAAATTATTTATAATCCATAATTCCATTTTTATGTAAAAATCGGAGCGGAAAAGTTAGCTGCTAATGGTAGCCACCAGAGTGTATGCAGCTTCCGGTTTTTGTAACGCGTCACTCTCACTCCTTATTTGTTAACGTTTTGGTGTGTATATAACTTTCCCTTGATTCCATTGGCTCTAGCGGTTATAAAGAGATTTCATTCATCAAAATCGACCAAGGGGGGCCAGAGATAGGTCAAATCCACCCAAATGACCCCAGAAGTGGGGTTTTTTGGCTAAATCTCTCTAAAAAGGTCAAATTTCACTTGTTTTGCATCAATCTTGATACAGGGTACTTATTATATGTTGTACTTTGGATTCTAAAGCTTTTAGTCTACTAACCCATCATCCAAGGGTAGTTTTCACTATCTGTAAAAATAGTTTTTGGACTGACACTATAATTTACAGTTTTTTACTATGTAAAATCTGAATTTTCTTTAAAATAAAAAACATCTATATTGATTCTGACTTTTCTACATCCAACTCACAGGTTTATCATTACTTTGAGAATAAAGATTATTAATTTAACCCTTTTAGAAGGGAAGATATGGTCATTTGTTCTGGGAATGTCATTTTCGAGCCTGAGAATTTGATAAAAACGTCAGAATTTTATACAAAAAGTCCGAGTTTTTATGAAAAATATCATAATTGTGATGAGACAGTCAGAAAGTAACTAGTACTTAAGAACTCACACGTGGCTCTAATGCTCTTTCATAAAAATGATACCCTACTCAACTTAATGAGAGAACTGAGTTTTCATTTAAACTACAGACTGCCCCATCATGCAAGCCTTCACCTAGATGTCCAATGTGCTCCATTATTCCCATTTTAACTCGTCACTACATCCCGTCCCTCTCGGTAACATCAGCAACACAAAACACTTTCTCTATCGAACATGTCTCTTCATACACATTAGTCCATTTGACTGATCCTTTTGTCCTGGTTTCTTGGTAACCCCATTGAACCCGCAGGTATATGTGCTCCCAGGATCCCATGCTGCTCTTCCTATAGGGGCCCCTTTTCTGGAGGAATTGGGGCCCTTTCATCCTCCATGTGGTCGCGCTGATCGTCCCTCCATGAAAACTTTACTGTCGACCACTTTACGAATCAGCACAGGAAACGGGGCTGACCTGCAATCACAAAAACTCCGTAGGAAACTCTCCACAGGACCAACGCTGACCACAGAGCTGTAATTTAAACCAAATTATGAATGACAAATCACTGAAAGAACTTCATCTGTTGTCCTCAGAAACCCTCCTCCGGAGTTTCACCAACTGCAGAGTTTAGTAATGCCCCTTTCACACCAACGCGTTTTCAGCACCGGCTCGCAGCTAGAGCCTGAAAAGTACCGTTTTTTCCTGTTCACACCGCAGCGGCGCCACCTCTTAGCTCCGGAATCCAGTTCGTTTCCAGCTCCAAAACATTGTCGGTCTAGAAGCAAGACTTCGGAGCTAAGAGGTGGCGTCGCTTACGTCTCTCTTACGTCGAGGCGTGCAGGAAACTAAACCCACCTCCCCTGAACATGGGTCGACTGAAGAGTCTCGTCATGCCTGCCTACAAGAAGTAGCACTGAGCAAAGTGACTAGAAGGCAACCACACACTTATAAAAAAAACACACTTTAAAAGTCAGGCAACACTAACCAGGCTTCGTGTGATTCTGTTTATTTGTACCTTACTTTGACCATCCGTTCGCTGTTATTGATCATTGTGGAGAGCAGGCAGACGTTTTGTTTGTTATTATAGCAGCTATCGGATGGAATCAATACATGGGCTGCACAGGTTGTCATGTCCGACTATCACAAGTAGAATCATAATGAAAAATACGCCGGTAAAATGTGCCTGTAGAAAACGGCTTAGCAAGTAGTCAGTTTAGCTTCGGTTGCTATGCTAACATCACCCATTTTATACCAGAGAAACTTTCATATCAGCGTTGTGATGCCAAACAGCGTCAATTCAGACTGACACCAAACAGCGTCAATTCAGACTGACACACATTCACTTAAGGGGAACTGGGGATATGTATCAGCTGCTTGTGTGACAGTCAGACAGTGAATATTTTAGAGCCGTGTGAGCTAACCCGGAGCTAACGGGAGAATAAACTCCCGTGGAAGAGCAGCCGGCACTGCAGCGGTAAATGCCGCTGAAACTCATTAATAAACAATGAACCACGGCACTCTGGAGAAAAGTATAAGGTTGGAGAAGTCGTTATTTAATCTAATCTGGCTTCGTATGATTAAAAGCAACACGATCATCGACCCGACGCAGTCCCCCGTTGTGAGCGCCGTTGGGGAGCAAATCAGCGATGTAAACGGTGACGTCATGACGCAGCAGCGGCAGTACCATCCTGGCTCTGGGCGGTGTGAACAGAGCGGGAGCTGAAAAGGGAAACCGGAGCTGAACCAGAAAAGCTCTCGCGAGGAGCTAGAAAGGGAAAAGCGCTGGTGTGAAAGCTGCAAAAGGGGGATTCTCACTAATCGCCACCTCCTGCTCGCTAATCAGCAACATGAATACCTAAAGTGTGTGTGTGTGTGTGTGTGTGTGTGTGTGTGTGTGTGTGGTGTTGTGTGTGTGTGTGTGTGGTGTGTGTGTGTGTGCGTGCGTGTGTGTGTGTGTGTTCAAATTGGTGTTAATGCAAAGCAAACGACTGTGTTCTTAGGCGCCGTTTACACGAGGAGAAAACTGCTTGTATCTGCATAGTTTCGCGTGCGTATAGCCCTATTATTTACACGAGGCCGATAGAAACTGACCCACAAACAATAACGGGTCCCAAGGTGGATAGATTTGCAAACGAAACGCTCTGGGGGTCAACCGAGTCCGTGTAATCACCTCTATACGAATATTTCCTGAAAAAATAGGATAGCCCCGCCTCTCCTGCTCACTGCTGTAGCAACTATCAAAAATAGCTGTGTTAATTAAACGCACAAGGGGTTCTTGAATGAAATAATATTATAAAAGGCAAACCAGAATTGTTAACGCCCAATATACTCCTTAAACAAAATAAACAGAGTCAGATTTCATGCATTGATCCATTATATTGACAAAGGAGGATCTCACCCGGTGTTTGTAGAGAATATCTCTCTTTCTGACCCGTCCTCTCGATGCAATATCCACAGAGACGTGCTTCTTGGTTTCTTTCAGTTAACTTCCCCGTTGCATTTATCCATATGCTGAGGAAATGACTATATCCCGCTGAATACCAGCAATCGCCACACACACTGACTTCCTCCTGTCAGTAGCTACTGCTAGTGCTACTGCTACTGACCATGCTACAGATATTAGTGCAAAAATATACAGCTCCTCTACCACAACCATCAGCAACAACAGATTTGGTTTCTTTCAGTTTCAGTTTCAGTTTCAGGGCTTAAACAGAAGGGTAGCCATGGCAACATTGCTGCGGGGCTGCTCCAGGCTGCTCTTCTTCGCGGCTTTTGGTGTATTTTGGCGGAAGTTACAGCGCCACTTACAGTCCCAGCATATGTACTACAGCGTTTCCAGCGGCCTCGTTTGAACAGACACGTTAAATGAAACTAATGCATGTGAACGGAAGACTTTTTGAATACGCATACTGTGCATAAACGCAAACGGTCCCGTGTGAGCGGGGCCTTAATTCCTACCTATAGTTTTGAAGTGATTCGACCGTCACTTGAGATGCGTTCGTGTTTGCATTGTGAAGTTTTTTGGGAGGAACTGTATTGCTTGCTCATCAGTGCAGTAAAAATTTAATTTTATATGGAAGAAGTCTGAATATTTTAGACAATCTGATGGATGGAAACATGCCATTACCAACATTTCAACCGATTTGAAAGCTGTATGATTGCAGAAAATAATTAAAGACAGGTGATGATATTCTCTTTTAAAAATGTCCCTTTATTAGCCTACATCTTTTAGATATTGTCAAAAAAGTATGCAGAATTAGATATAAGCAGCTCCCGGTGGCAATGTTTCCATTAACGACTATCATTGTATTACTTTGATGCTTAGAACATTTGAGAAACATGATTCTCAGGCAAGTACCGAGCTGATCATAAAAAAGCTTTACAAATAATCTAAATGTGTACAGCACTTTCTTCACATACACTGAAAAAATGGAACGCTGGAAATGGAAACCCAACTAACCTAATACAGTTAAGTGAGATTTGCTGACAGTTTGAAATGAAACTCAAATGCAGCAACAATCAAAAACAAAGGAAGTACAAAAGGAAAAGACACACTTTTAGAGACATGCATTTAGGAAAAGACTTTGCAAAATGTAAAAGTTCGCAGAGTGATTTACATAAAATGCCTGATTATGAAAGTGTGTTTTTAAATTCAGAGGACATTTTACTCCATCTCTGTGAATGGGACCCCTCAAAAACACGCCTGTTTACTATCCTGGCTCCTGATTGGTGGAATGAGCTCCCCATTGACATCAGGACAGCAGAAACTCATATCTTCCACACTTTAAAGAGTTAGCTTAGGCCTTGAAACTAATTCACCAGCACTTACTATGGTATGACTCGCTTGAGGCGAATATATCTGCACTTTCCTTGTTGTTCGGAGATTGAATCTCAATGGTTTTTGCACTTATTGCAATGTAATAAAGTTGCTTTGGATAGAAGCGTCAGCTAAATGAAATGTAATGTAATAATATCATACTTCTATGGTTTGTTAGCTGTAATTGGCCTTTCAAAGGTAAGATAAGATGTACTTTATTTATCCCAATTTGGGAAATGTTTGCGTTGCAGCAGAATAAAAGGCAAGGCATTGCACATCAGACACATTAAAGGGGACCTATCATGCAAAATGCACTTTTTTATGTCTTGTATACATAAACATGTGTCCCCCGTGTGTCAGCACGCAGCGTCAGAAAATAAAACCCTCTCTCTTTTCCTCCGTACACAAATCTCTAAAAACGGAGGTATAACAGAGCTGATCCAGATTTGCGTCCGATATGATGTCAAATCGGCGGCGGACCCACAGCACTATCAGAAACGTTGCTATCAGAAACAATGCCCGACTGTTTTGGACGTAATATGGTTGGTGTTTACATTAGCATCGCTAACACTCAGAGCTAACCTGTACTGGAGCATGTGTGTGAAGAAGCAGGAAATAAAAAGGAACTCACCTTGTGGTATAACCGGCAAGAGAGAAAGCCTTTGAGCTCCATACTGTTTCAGAAACAATCCTTGATTTAATAATCCTTGCGTTTCATCACCGCAGCATTTTAGACAGTATCAGCCAGGTCCTGCATGAGCCGGCATAAGCTCCGCCCCCACAAAATGTTTTGTTTATTTTGTTTTGCCTTTATTTATACAGGTGAAAATCTCATTGAGACAACGGGTCTCATTCTCAAGAGAGACCTGTTTATACCCAGAATCAGCACTTTTGAAACAGGAAGTGAAATAGAGGGATATGAGGCATGGCTTGAATGGGGATCTGTTTGGGATTTTGAGCAAAACACTTAATAGAAATGTTTTTATATTTTTGTATATATCTGAGACCTATGCTATTGCCTAAAAATAGCATGATAGGTGACCTTAAAAAGAGTAGAAATAAACAATTTTAAAATGTAAACGTCTCAAAATAGAAATAAAACAGCATTCAAAAAGTAGAAAAATATAAAAGTTGATAAACCAATTTACAGTTAACTAAATATAAAGCAGGATATTAATAGTGTATATTTGATGGGCAGTATTCAGATATGCAGTATATCTTCCACTGTCATTATGTATATATTTTAGTTTTAAAGTTCTGTTTTAGTTTTCTATTTTGAGATGTTTATATGTTATGCTTTATGTCGTACTCCTACTCATTTTCACATTGTGTGCGATGCCTTGTTTACAAACTGCTGTGACGGATGTGTATTTCCCCAAATTGGGATCAATAAAGTGTATCTTATCTCATGTCTGTGTTTCGAATTTATATGACCCTGAAAAAGAGTGTGTGTGTCTCACCTCCATCTCTCCCACTGTCCCCATGAGAGGCTTTTGTCCTTATCCTTTAAAATGTAAATGTGATAGAGAGCGAGCCATCCTGTAACATCCTGATTTAAACGGTAATTTAACTCAATCACCGAGGAGCAGTGTGAATATTTAATTCCCCTGCTCACTGTGTAGTGCTAATCCTGTCTGAATGGGGATTTAACTCCATTAATTCTAGTGGTGTTACCCCCAAAATATCCGGCTATACCAGAGGGAGTTTCTCCAACTGGGCTCTGGTTTCAGACAGAGGGTGAAAACAGGAGAAAAATAAAGAGCTTTTTGAACATTAAAGCATGGAAACATGTCTCAGTAGAGACACTGAATACTGATATGAACCTGACAATGAGCAGAATCTGGCCCTTTTTAAACAGGTATCATATTTGTGTTCCCAAATTGTTCACCCTGTAACTTAACAAGACATTTGAACCCCCCCCCCACACACACGCACACACACACTTACAAGGACTGTACTGTTCTATAAAAGCCACAGGCGGCCTCTATAATTTTATAGGCATTTGGCAGAACACGCAAACACACTCGGTCCTCAAAGATGTCCCTGTAATTTCATAGCGTGATGTTGATCTCTCACACACACACACACACACACACACACACACACACACACACACACACACACACACACACACACACACACACACACACACACACTCACACACACACACAACACACACACACACACACACACACACACACACAATGTGGGCCTCGGTGACAATGGTCAGGGACTCTCCATCCAAACATGTGGGAAGTGAGGAATGTCTGTGAATTAGACACTGTATGGAGTGTGTGTGTGCGTGCGTGTGTGTGTGTGTGTATGTGTTGTGTGTTTGTCTGTGTGTGTGTGTGTGTGTGCGTGTGTTTGTCTGTGTCTGTGTGTGTTTTGTTATTTCAGTGTTCTCCATCCTGAGAAGCAATAAAGAAAAACAGCAATACATTGTTATCTCTCAAAACGTTAACATGACAATCTAAAATCAACTCTTCCTCTAACATTCAAGACAGAAGGAGAATATCGACTGGGTTTTGATAAACTTAAATCACTTGAATCCTCATTTGATGCCACATTTGTACATGTCCTTTTATGGTTGTTAATGTAAATCCACCTTATACTCTCCTTTCTATTCTCTAAAAACGAATAATTAGGTAACATCTGGTGTGAAAACTCATTTCTGAATTCTCAGTTTCATTGACATCTGTTGGTTTTCATACGATATCAGTTTCATATAAAACCCATGAAGTTCAAACTGAAACTGGTTATTACCGCAGATAACATCCATGTTTAGAGCGCCTTAAGATGCTCTCCGCTGTGTTAAAGTGGTTAAAAGGAAACTCCTTTAAGACTTAAGGTTCATAAAAGGGATTTTTTTAACCATCTTAAGTTGCTTTCAGACGCTTAAACGGGGAAATCTTGAACAAAACGCCGTGACCAAGTCCCTTCTGATTGGCTTGCTCATCAAAGATGTGTCTCCTTTTGTTGCCGCTTTTGAAAAGTAAATAGAATTTTCCACATCAACATGCAAAATTACCTCAACAATTACGATTTGAAGTCAGCGGCAGATTCGACGTCTCTGCGGGAGGGTTTCAGGGGTCGGAGGTTTCTGATCTGAGGCTGAATGGACTGTTCAGGCTCCGTTGGAACACAAGACTGTATTGTGTCCTGGGAGTGGATCCTCAAAGGACCTTTGACCTGTCAAGGATTTAAGATCATTAGCCAGTGACCCCCCCTCCTTCCCATCCCCTCAACACCTAGCTCACCCTTTCACCCCCAAATCTCCTAACTCTCCAACCCCGAGGCTGGCTTAAGTCCTGACAAGGAAGCAGCTCAGGACGGAGACTGTGTCCACACTGGATTAGGTATTCATGCAGATTCCCTAATCAGACACTAATGAGGCTCACTTCCTACCAGAAAAATGCTGTTTGGTTGGTTTGTACTGCAGGGGGGAAAGAAAATCCATTTGTAAATTAAATCTGTAGGTTTTAAAATACTAAACCCTGATTTGGTCAAAAAACTTCATGAAATTCAAAATCTCCGACTTCCTGTTGTGTTTCCAGACCCGCTCCAATGCACTTTTTTTGTTGACTCATCATGTTACATATTCCCACCAAATGTCATATATGTAGGACATTTGCCAATGTAGTTCTAGGTGGCGCTGTTGAGCAATTTAGCCCATTCCCACAAACCCAATTTTACAAAAGGTTTTAACCAGGTTTGAAATGTCTTAAAAAAAATGTTTGGGCATGTTTAGGCACTCTGGATAAATAGTATTAATATAAATAATAGTTTTCTTTCTCCAGGGGAAAATCCAAAGTTCAATTGAAAATTAAATCTAGAACTGGTCAAAACGCGGTATAAAATTCCAAATGGCCGACTTCCTGTTGGGTTTACAGACCCGCTCCGATGCACTGTTTTTGTCGACTCATCATGTTACATATTCTCACCTAATTTCATACATGTAGGACATTTGCTTATATAGTTCTAGGTGCCGCTGTTGAGCCATTTCGCCTCGCAAACCATTTTAACAAAGCTTTTAACCAGGTTTTTTTTTAACATGTTTAGGACCTCAGTTTTGCAATTCAGTAGGGAAAAATATGTATAATATTAAATATGACTTGGATTCCAATAGGGTCCTATGGCTTGGCCTCTTAAAAAACTATAAAGGCTTAATGTTGGTCACAAGATTTCCAAACGGTTGAGATGAATTGAGTTCCTGTCCTTAAAGCGGTCAGACTGGAAGTCCTCAGGCCGAACTAGAGGAATGTGTGACCCATTGATTGCTCCAACAAGCTGTGACTTTCCCATGTGGTTTCTTTAAAAGTGCATCCACAGCAAGACGTCTTTTCTCACCATTTCAGCGCTCCGATCAGACTCAACGAGCATCTTTATTATCCGAAAACAGCTTTTACCCCACAGGACCCATTCACATTGTAATTTGGTTTGAATTGGTTTCATGTTGTGCTCGTTGAGAGATGCTTCACCAGGTGAGACACAACCAACTGTTCTACTGTGGACGAGTCATCAAGCTCGATTATGAAGTTACAAGCAAACGGCACTTGAGTGGTGCAGAAATGAGTCCTAAAACCTTCAAATCAGTCAATATTTCACCACTTCTCGTTCCTTTGCAGAAGTAGAGGGGTTTTTTAAAAACGTGTTTTAGGTTATAAGCTTAAAATAAGATCTGAGGTTTTTTTTGCGACCATCAGTAAATACCCCACTGGTGCATACAATACAAAAAACTGCAGTTGTATACACATTTGTAAATGAGAAGACTACACGTCCTTATGCCCAACGTTAGCCTTTTAGCTTAGCGGAGGTGACGTGAAGTCACGTGGAATGGAAAAATCGCTTTGGATTTTGTCGAGGGAGCCCTATGCGATGCTAACTTCCAGATCGGCCTAAAAAAATAAGTCAAAAAATACTGCACCACTCTAGTCAGTCTGGTTATCAGATTATTTCAAATCCTGTATCTGAGATAAAAAAAACTGGTCTGATATATAGTCTGTGATCGTTTTGGGTCTTCCTTTTCAACTTATCATGCATTTTTTGTTTGCTATCATGCAAAATGCACTTTGTGATGTCTTTTATACATAAATATGTGTCCCCGGTGCGTCGGGGAACTCACGCAGCGTCAGAAAATAAAACCCTCTCTCTTTTCCTCCGTACCCAAATCTTTTCAAAACGGGGCTACAACGAGCAGATACAGATTTCCATCCGAACTGGCGTCAGCCCGGAATAGTGGGCGGTGACGCTCCGCCTACATGGGCAACGCTCCACCTGCAAACGGACCGCAATCGTTATCAAAAAAGTCTTCCGTCCACACGCAACAGGCACCAGAAACGTGTCCGTTCACACGAGACCGCTCGAAAGCGCTGGAGACGCTGTAGTACATATGCCAGGCAAAAACTTCACAGACATGTTTTATATAGGTATGGCCCTACAATATATTTTTCAAATATAGCATGATAGGTCCACTTTAAAGACTGTGTTGAGTCATGCTTTTGGGTTTTATGTCCTTGTACTGTGACACATTCAGTATTTCTAATTATTTTTATTTGTTTTACAGTGATGACACCGTGACCGCCCCTCTGGTTCCTCTCCAGAAGAGCCACAACCTCAGTGCTGGCACGTGGATCTGGACATCAAGAGGCCGGACCACAAACACCTCCTTTGTTTTGGCCGACAGTCACTTGGCTTGGGAACCTAATGGTCTCCGGTTCAAGCCCCGATCAGACCAATAAACAGAGAGAAGACTCTGCTGGAGCCAGTTCACATCGGTTTCTCGTATCACCTCTGGATAATGTCCGTAGAATCACGTTCAAACAATGTCAAGAGTTTCCCTTTCACACATTTTGCACACAACAGGAGAAAGTCCATGTCATCCAACCCCAATAGAAGTGATTAGTAAAGATGTCAATTCAGTTTCCCTCTTTTGCCTCTTTTTCACAGACACACACACACACACACACACACACACACACACACACACACACACACACACACACACACACACACACACACACACACACACACACACACACACACACACACACACACACACACACACACTTAAATGCACAGTCACCATTGTGTAAGTAAAAGTTATGTGAGCATCTGTCGCCACCATTAGTCTTGCTGTCACACATAAGGATACCACTGTGTGATGATTGACCCCACACACATACACACACACACACACACACACACACACACACACACACACACACACACACACACACACACACACACACACACACACACACACACACACACACACACACACACACCTGTTGTCACGCTGTGCAAACACACAGTCAGACACCAGTTTAACCTGAACGTGAACCCTCACCTGTCCTCTGCTTCTGCCGCGCAAATCAGCCCCTGTCAAACATCTCGCGAAATTCACGTGCAGATTTAAATCTTTAAATCAAGTTGTGTTTGCATTGTGTATGTAGCCTTCTGGTCTGTTCAGAAGTGTGTGTTGGCATCTGTGTCAGTTGTGCATGTGTGTGTTTCTGTGTGGATCGTCCAGTTGCTCTGCAGCTGTGAACAGTATGGGTGTTTTCTGTAAGAACAATTTATTCATCCATACGGTCATATGCCAGCTTACAGAGTCCCATTGTGAGCCCGGCATTGTTGAGTAACCAAAGATTCATGATAGAAATGTATAGTGGGGTCTCCAGCACATATAAACTGCTGCATGCTAACCTGCATATGTAGGGCAATTTTAACAGTTAGCATAAAATGCATTAGTGCAGAGAATATTTGAAAAATAGCTTGGCTGATTTGGACAATTTTGCAGTGGTTTTGGAGGTTACTGAGGTTGTTGAATCAATTTCTGACATTTTGAGAGTCCAAAATGGCAGTTTTAACCAGACACTGGTGGGCTCATTTTGATGCATTTTGGGTCGATTTTAAAGTTTTAGGGGACACAAAACTGCCATTTTTTATCCTTAGAAGATTAGAAATTGATTCAACATCCTCAATATACCTAAAAAACTACTCCAAAATTGTTTTTAGCTACTGTCTGCATATGCTTATTAACAGAGTTGGATGTAACGCGTTACTGTAATAATATTACTTTTGTCGGTAACGGAGTAGTGTACGTGTTACTTTTATAATTCAGTAATCACACTACAGTTACTAACATTGCCCCGACACGCGTTACTTCGTTACTTTTATAAAATAATCACACTGACAGACAAGAGGGGTTTCCGCCGCAGGTTTATATGTACGTAATCTGCGCGACTTGCGCGTCCACATCTCCACGTGCAGTGCTGCATAAACATGGCTGAGTCAGCGATAACTTTCGAGGGGTGGAGGTATGCCCATTATTTTGAGTTTGTCCGAAGAATAGACAGGAATGTGACGGTGAGGTGCAAACTGTGTCCAGGCCAGAAGCTGTTATCCACTGCTGCAAACACCACGTCAAACCTCAACAAACACCTGCAAAGAACACATGCTAAGGTGAAGCTAATAGCTAAGGACCCCCGAACCCAGAGTGAGGATGTTGTGAGTGCGCCGCCGCCGACTCCGAAGCAGCAACAATGACCGGTAACCAAAGCAGAGATGGACAGGCTTGTAGCATCCTTCATAGTAGAGGTAATGTTGCCCATTTGCACAGTGGAATCACCATCGCATCGTTCAGAGATATACTGCGCAAAATACAGATAGCAGGAGACAGAGGACAGCCATAGTCAGAGCTATCTGGATCAGTCTTATGCGACAATGGAAACTGAACTAAAGAGAACATTTGAAACTTTAGCAGTCTGCGTGATCTGCCTGTAGGGAGGGGCGGGCCGGCCCTGCGAGTAAAGTAACGAGTAAAGTAACGAGTTACTTTATGTAGAGAGTAACGAAGTAGTGTAATATATTACTTTTTTTTAGTAAAAAAACTAGCGTTTCTATACAATTCTAACATAAAATGTTGGGGTACTCAACATTTCATATTCTCACCCACAGTGTTTTGTGTATGTGTGTGTGTGTGTGTGTGTGTGTGTGTGTGTGTGTGTGTGTGTGTGTGGTGTGTGTGTGGTGTGTGTGTGTGTGTGTGTGCGTGCGTGCGTGCGTGCGTGCGTGCACGTGCGTGCGTGTGCGCGTGCGTGCGCGTGTGTGTGTGTTGCAGCTGTGCAGTTGCAGCGACCGTTGAACATGTTGCTGTTGCTGTCAGAAGATGAACTTGAGCCATTTGGCTTTTTGACAAATGGCGAGCTGCCGACACCGAGATGAAGCAGCGAGGACACCGGGGTTTTTGTCCCGCCTTAAACCAAAAATCCACTCAATTTATGACCGTAACTGAAACAACATAACAAACCCCCTCATTCATTTCAAGCCAAACCATGATGTTGCTAAATCTGACCGTGGAGTTCTGTTCACATACGTTTCCCTCCTAAATGAGAACGCAGTTTCTCTGTTCAGGAAGACATTTGGTACGAGACAGGCTTGCATAGGAACAATGCATGAGTCATTTGGCGGCCATGACATAAATCTAAAGTCTCATCAGTTTTAATTCTTATTTTCAATTATTTTTCACAGAGTCACAGTCTTTGTAGCAGCAAAAACTTAAAGGAATAAGACTGAAAATTGCCGCTGAAAATTGCCGCTGAGGCACTAGCCAGCGAATCTTTAAATTATCCAAAGTCCAGACAGGAACGTCTTTTGGTGCATTTTATTCCATAACAAAAGAAGTGAAGGATTTACATATATTCTTGTCTTGCAGCCTTTCTTATGGCATACCTTGGTAAAAAAACATGTACCTATACTGGTGCACTAATCCCACTGAATGTATCCAAAACCAGAGACAGAAGAAGTACTCAGATCTTGTACTTTAGTAAAAGTAGAAGAACTCAGATCTTGTACTTTAGTAAAGTAGAAGTACTCAGATCTTGTTCTTGAGTAAAAGTAGAAGTACTCAGATCTTGTACTTTAGTAAAAGTAGAAGTACTCAGATCTTGTTCTTGAGTAAAAGTAGAAGTACTCAGATCTTGTTCTTTAGTAAAAGTAGAAGTACTCAGGTATTGTACTTGAGTAAAAGTAGAAGTACTCAGATCTTATACTTGAGTAAAAGTAGAAGTACTCAGATCTTGTACTTGAGTAAAAGTAGAAGTACCAGAGTGTAGGAATACTCTGTTACAGTAAAAGTCCTGCATTCAAAATGTTCCTCAAGTAAAAGTAGAAAAGTATTATCATCAAAATATAGTGAAAGTAGCGACAGTAAAAGTAGTCATTGTGCAGATTGGTCCATTTCAGAATAATATATATGATATGTTTTATAATGATTGATCATGAAAGTGTTCTCAAAGCTGGTAAAGGTGCAGCTAGTTTGAATGACTTTGTATACTGCAGGGTAGCTTGTGGATTTACTCCAGGTGGAACTAAAGTCTGATTTAACACTTGATTATATTTCACATCATTCATCCAATAACTAAAGCTATTCAGTACAGTGGAGTAAAAGTACACAGTAGCATAAAATGGTACTTAAGTACAGTACTTGAGCAAATCTACTAAGTTACTTTACACCTCTGTCCAAAACTGACGGGAATGTGAAAAGATTGAAAAAGCTGTTATTCAAGCAAAGTTAAGGAAGACACGTCGAGTCCAACTTGAAGAACAGGAGCGTTGTTAAAGTACAACTTATCTTTGTTTGTGTGTCCATCTGTCCCCCATACATCATACTGTCAGACACATCCACATAGCATAACTGTGTGTGTGTGTGTGTGTGTGTGTGTGTGTGTGTGTGTGTGTGTGTGTGTGTGTGTGTGTGTGTGTGTGTGTGTGTGTGTGTGTGTGTGTGTGTGTGTGTGTGTGTGTGTGTGTGTGTGTGTGTGTGTGTGTGTGTGTGTGTGTGTGTGTGTGTAAATGGTATGAAGCAAGTGCAAACACACAGTAAAGGATGAGACAAGTTCTTTTATGGAGTTATTTGAAAGTTAATCTGGCCTTGGTGTGTAACTAAGTGCATTTACTCAAGTACTGTATTTAAGGTATAAATTGAGGTACTTGTACTTTACTTCAGTATTTTCTCATTATACTACTTTATGCGTTTTACTCCACTACATTTTTTTACATATTTAGTTACTTAGCAGATTTGGTTTATTAATACAAACAATAATCCATATATTGTTATATTGTAAGTTACCCAGTAGAAGTAGTTCAAATAAACCCCACCTTTACACATCAGTGCACCAGTAATTTCAATAAATAATTTCAAAATATCTGGTTCTTAAAATGGCCGTTAACAAGTACTTTGACTTTAGTATTTTTTAAATACTTTTTTACGTACAATTTTGAATGCGTGTCGACATGTCAATGTGTCCTTGGGAAAAGACAAGATAGTGTGTCAAATACAAAAATAGAAATAAAACAAAAGTCAATACAACAAAAGTCAATACAAATACATAAAACAATAAAATAAAGTACCATAAAATAAATCAATAAAATGCCAGCTCTAACTAAAGGCTTTGTAAAAAAGGAAGGTCTTCAACTTAAACGTTTGGACACTCTTCCTCTCTGATAAAAACAGAAAAGAAGAAATCAAGATATTTAATTGTACATTTCTCTGGAACCAACTTTCTAAGGTCACATTGTTCTGTTTTCTTGCATAATAAACAAAAATCAACTTATTGATATTTACTTTCACTTGGATTCAATATTGAGGTAATCCAAAAGGTTAGAGCTAGGTTAGGGTTAGTTACTGATTACATTTTTTACGATTGGTTTACATTTTTTTTTATTTACCTCCTAACCCTGGTGGTCAAATTTGGTAATAAGGTGTTCTGATATAGAAAATAACTCCCTTTTTCCTTATGGTTCTCAATAATCAGAACATTGTATTGTTGCTGACAGATATGGCAAAAGTACACCCATCCTTTACTCAAGTAGAAGTACAGATACTCGTGTTTAAAAATACTCTGGTGAAAGTAGAAGTACTGACTAAACTTCTTTACTCAAGTAAAAGTAAAGAGGGCTTTGAAATGTACTTAAGTAAAAAGTACCCATAACTAGCAGCTGTTTTAAAGAGTACCTGACCTCCCTTTATATTAATAGAACAATAATGTCATTGTTAGCTAATGAATGTTTCCATGCTGAACAACGGCAACATGACAACGTTTTCATTGGTCCCTCTTCTTTAGAGAAGACCAGGAAATGATGGATACACGGATCGTGTTCAAATCAATAGGCACGCAATGACTCTAAATAATAATGATCACGCCACCAAACACACATTCAAACTAAAGGAACCAGCCTGTTTGGGAAATGTAAGAAGTAGAAAGTACAGGTATTTGGGTTCAACATGTAAGAAGTAGAAAGTACAGGTATTTGTGTTCAACATGTGAGAAGTAGAAAGTACAGGCATTTGTGTTCAACATGTGAGAAGTAGAAAGTACAGGTATTTGTGTTCAACATGTAAGAAGTAGAAAGTACAGGTATTTGTGTTCAACATGTAAGAAGTAGAAAGTACAGGTATTTGGGTTCAACATGTAAGAAGTAGAAAGTACAGGTATTTGTGTTCAACATGTAAGAAGTAGAAAGTACAGGTATTTGTGTTCAACATGTAAGAAGTAGAAAGTACAGGTATTTGGGTTCAACATGTAAGAAGTAGAAAGTACAGGTATTTGTGTTCAACATGTAAGAAGTAGAAAGTACAGGTATTTGTGTTCAACATGTAAGAAGTAGAAAGTACAGGTATTTGGGTTCAAAATGTAAGAAGTAGAAAGTACAGGTATTTGGGTTCAAAATGTAAGAATTAAAAGTAAAAAGTCGTCAGAAAAATAAGTAGTGGAGTAAAGTACTGATACCAGAAAAATGTACTTAAGTACAGTAACGAAGTATTTGTACTCCACTACTTCACACCTGAGTGTAATAATCAGCACATTGTATTGTTGCTGATCTGTAAACCTCTTCTTCCTGCAAGGTCAGATAAAGACAGGGTCGTTCAGTATTCCTGCAGGAATGCATCGAGGAGGAAGTGTGAGGTTAGTCGAGTGTCGGGTTGTTTGATATTCAACAAACTCCTTTCATCTGAGAGTGGAGGCTAGGGAAGATAAGCTGGTTGATTGGGAGGTGTGTTAAATACAAACATTTAAAGAAGGGAGGGGGAACAGGAATTTGATGGAATTTGGGGAGGATGATAAAAAAAATCCTGCCTCCAGCAAGAAACAATGGTTTGGGTTGTTGTAGGCACGTTGGTACAAGATAGTATTAATGTAGGAGATAAGATATAAACCAGTGAGTCATGTAGAAGGATTATCAAACACCAAGACAACAGTGTGGTAATAAAGGGGGGGGTTTCCATTGTGACTTTAGGCCAAGGTCCAACCCAGTCTCACGGCATTTCGTGTTATAATCACGAAATGTAATCTATTGATTCGTGTTCACCAACACGATTTCCCAATTATTTTCGTATCACAGAAAAGCAATGTAAATAATAACAAATTAGAAGGAAAACACATAAAAAAAATACAGATTTCAGTATTCTGACACAGAACGATTTTAGAAGCAATGTATTTCTATCGGTAGTATGTTTCGTGCCTGCACCAAATAATAACAAATTAGAAGGAAAAAAAGATTAAAAAAAATACAGATTTCAGTATTCTGAGGCTCTGAGCCATTTCTTTTCCTCGCGGACGGCAAAAAAACGGCCTCCTTTAGCTTAGCGGTGGTGACGTGAAGTCATGTGACCGTGCTGTAGTTCCTTTATAGCCCAACATTAGCCGCCTTTAGCTTAGCGGTGGTGACGTGAAGTCATGTGACCGTGCTGTAGTTCCTTTATAGCCCAACATTAGCCGCCTTTAGCTTAGCGGTGGTGACGTGAAGTCATGTGACCGTGCTGTAGTTCCTTTATAGCCCAACATTAGCCTCCTTTAGCTTAGCGGTGGTGACGTGAAGTCATGTGACCGTGCTGTAGTTACTTTATAGCCCAACATTAGCCGCCTTTAGCTTAGCGGTGTGTGACGTGAAGTCATGTGACCGTGCTGTAGTTCCTTTATAACCTAGCTTTTCCTTCAGAAATCATGAAGTGGTGTTAATATGTGGAGATGATCCTGCTGATGGAGAAATCCCATTGGCTTTTTTCCAGGGAAACAGGGAGATTCTGCCTTCAGAATCTACAAAAGTACATCATAACTGTAAACTCTTGTCGGCATGGTCATCAAAGCAGACAGATGTTGAAGCGACACCCCCACAACAGCAATATTTAAGAGTATTTTAACATTGGAGTCTATGGAGATTGACTTCCTTTGAACCATTGATGAACTGCAATTGTTGGCACTTTCACTAAAGCCTCGCTGCTGCCCTGAAGTCTGCCTTTTGATTTGTCAGCCTCAGATTTGAAAGCAGTGATAAGCGTCTGAGTCTGCATCAACGCTCGTCTCATTGACATGAATAAAGGATTGCTGTGTGAAAGGGGCCGTTAACATTAACACACGACCCCCATCCGTTAGTTTGCAGTCAACCTTGCTGACTTCCTCAAACACACACACACACACACACACACACACACACACACACACACACACACACACACACACACACACACACACACACACACACACACACACACACACACACACACACACACACTGGAAGCCCACTTTCAGTTCTGTATTTAAGTTCCCGTCAGCCCTTCAAGTTTTACAATAAAAAGAGGTGGGTGTGTGGGTGTGTGTGTGTGTGTGTTGTGTGTGTGTGTGTGTGTGTGTGTGTGTGTGTGTGTTGTGTGTGTGGTGTGTGTGTGTGTGTGTGTGTGTGTGTGTGTGTGTGTGTGTGTGTGTGTGTGTGTGTGTGTGTGTGATGTGGTGAGGGGTCCCTGGTAGGTCTTCCTGTTTTCAAAAAACGTTTACTGTTAACTGTCATTTTGCAGCAGACAAACAGAGGCAAGTGAAGAAAGACAAAAGGAAAATAAATGCACAAAACCAGTCAAATGGCTTTGAGCTTTGGCCTTAATTATAACATTAGCATGCAAACAATGGCAAGGTGGAGGGGATTTTCTGATGTCAATGGTCCTTAGATGAAGAGCTTTAATTGAATTTAGTATCCCATGATGCATTGCGTGAAGTCAGATGATGAATCAGGAGCTTTAGCTGATTCTGTGTCAAGCATTTATTGCACAAGGCGAACTAAAATATAAAAAAAACATATATATTATGGTATCTGTAGGGTCTCTGATGTTCAGGTGTATATCAGTATGTAGTGTCTCTACTTTAAAGAGTCCTCTCCTGCTGATGTTCAGGTGTATATCAGTATGTAGTGTCTCTACTTTAAAGAGTCCTATCCTGCTGATGTTCAGGTGTATATCAGTATGTAGTGTCTCTACTTTAAAGAGTCCTCTCCTGCTGATGTTCAGGTGTATATCAGTATGTAGTGTCTCTACTTTAAAGAGTCCTCTCCTGCTGATGTTCAGGTGTATATCAGTATGTAGTGTCGCTACTTTAAAGAGTCCTCTCCTGCTGATGTTCAGGTGTATATCAGTATGTAGTATCTCTACTTTAAAGAGTCCTCTCCTGCTGATGTTCAGGTGTATATCAGTATGTAGTGTCTCTACTTTAAAGAGTCCTCTCCTGCTGATGTTCAGGTGTATATCAGTATGTAGTGTCTCTACTTTAAAGAGTCCTCTCCTGCTGATGTTCAGGTGTATATCAGTATGTAGTGTCTCTACTTTAAAGAGTCCTCTCCTGCTGATGTTCAGGTGTATATCAGTATGTAGTGTCTCTACTTTAAAGAGTCCTCTCCTGCTGATGGTCAGGTGTATATCAGTATGTAGTGTCTCTACTTTAAAGAGTCCTCTCCTGCTGATGGTCAGGTGTATATCAGTATGTAGTGTCTCTACTTTAAAGAGTCCTCTCCTGCTGATGTTCAGGTGTATATCAGTATGTAGTGTCTCTACTTTAAAGAGTCCTCTCCTGCTGATGTTCAGGTGTATATCAGTATGTAGTGTCTCTACTTTAAAGAGTCCTCTCCTGCTGATGTTCAGGTGTATATCAGTATGTAGTATCTCTACTTTAAAGAGTCCTCTCCTGCTGATGTTCAGGTGTATATCAGTATGTAGTGTCTCTACTTTAAAGAGTCCTCTCCTGCTGATGTTCAGGTGTATATCAGTATGTAGTGTCTCTACTTTAAAGAGTCCTCTCCTGCTGATGTTCAGGTGTATATCAGTATGTAGTGTCTCTACTTTAAAGAGTCCTCTCCTGCTGATGTTCAGGTGTATATCAGTATGTAGTGTCTCTACTTTAAAGAGTCCTCTCCTGCTGATGTTCAGGTGTATATCAGTATGTAGTATCTCTACTTTAAAGAGTCCTCTCCTGCTGATGTTCAGTGTATATCAGTATGTAGTGTCTCTACTTTAAAGAGTCCTCTCCTGCTGATGTTCAGGTGTATATCAGTATGTAGTATCTCTACTTTAAAGAGTCCTCTCCTGCTGATGTTCAGGTGTTATCAGTGTAGTGTCTCTACTTTAAAGAGTCCTATCCTGCTGATGTTCAGGTGTATATCAGTATGTAGTGTCTCTACTTTAAGAGTCCTCTCCTGCTGATGTTCAGTGTATATCAGTATGTAGTGTCTCTACTTTAAAGAGTCCTCTCCTGCTGATGTTCAGGTGTATATCAGTATGTAGTGTCGCTACTTTAAAGAGTCCTCTCCTGCTGATGTTCAGGTGTATATCAGTATGTAGTATCTCTACTTTAAAGAGTCCTCTCCTGCTGATGTTCAGGTGTATATCAGTATGTAGTGTCTCTACTTTAAAGAGTCCTCTCCTGCTGATGTTCAGGTGTATATCAGTATGTAGTGTCTCTACTTTAAAGAGTCCTCTCCTGCTGATGTTCAGGTGTATATCAGTATGTAGTGTCTCTACTTTAAAGAGTCCTCTCCTGCTGATGTTCAGGTGTATATCAGTATGTAGTGTCTCTACTTTAAGAGTCCTCTCCTGCTGATGGTCAGGTGTATATCAGTATGTAGTGTCTCTACTTTAAAGAGTCCTCTCCTGCTGATGGTCAGGTGTATATCAGTATGTAGTGTCCTCTACTTTAAAGAGTCCTCTCCTGCTGATGTTCAGGTGTATATCAGTATGTAGTGTCTCTACTTTAAAGAGTCCTCTCCTGCTGATGTTCAGGTGTATATCAGTATGTAGTGTCTCTACTTTAAAGAGTCCTCTCCTGCTGATGTTCAGGTGTATATCAGTATGTAGTATCTCTACTTTAAAGAGTCCTCTCCTGCTGATGTTCAGGTGTATATCAGTATGTAGTGTCTCTACTTTAAAGAGTCCTCTCCTGCTGATGTTCAGGTGTATATCAGTATGTAGTGTCTCTACTTTAAAGAGTCCTCTCCTGCTGATGTTCAGGTGTATATCAGTATGTGGTCTCTACTTTAAAGAGTCCTCTCCTGCTGATGTTCAGGTGTATATCAGTATGTAGTGTCTCTTTTAAAGAGTCCTCTCCTGCTGATGTTCAGGTGTATATCAGTATGTAGTATCTCTACTTTAAAGAGTCCTCTCCTGCTGATGTTCAGGTGTATATCAGTATGTAGTGTCTCTACTTTAAAGAGTCCTCTCCTGCTGATGTTCAGGTGTATATCAGTATGTAGTATCTCTACTTTAAAGAGTCCTCTCCTGCTGATGTTCAGGTGTATATCAGTATGTAGTGTCTCTACTTTAAAGAGTCCTCTCCTGCTGATGTTCAGGTGTATATCAGTATGTAGTATCTCTACTTTAAAGAGTCCTCTCCTGCTGATGTTCAGGTGTATATCAGTATGTAGTGTCTCTACTTTAAAGAGTCCTCTCCTGCTGATGTTCAGGTGTATATCAGTATGTAGTGTCTCTACTTTAAAGAGTCCTCTCCTGCTGATGTTCAGGTGTATATCAGTATGTAGTGTCTCTACTTTAAAGAGTCCTCTCTGCTGATGTTCAGGTGTATATCAGTATGTAGTGTCTCTACTTTAAAGAGTCCTCTCCTGCTGATGTTCAGGTGTATATCAGTATGTAGTATCTCTACTTTAAGAGTCCTCTCCTGCTGATGTTCAGGTGTATATCAGTATGTAGTGTCTCTACTTTAAGAGTCCTCTCCTGCTGATGTTCAGGTGTATATCAGTATGTAGTATCTCTACTTTAAAGAGTCTCTCCTGCTGATGTTCAGGTGTATATCAGTATGTAGTGTCTCTACTTTAAAGAGTCCTCTCCTGCTGATGTTCAGGTGTATATCAGTATGTAGTGTCTCTACTTTAAAGAGTCCTCTCCTGCTGATGTTCAGGTGTATATCAGTATGTAGTGTCTCTACTTTAAAGAGTCCTCTCCTGCTGATGTTCAGGTGTATATCAGTATGTAGTGTCTCTACTTTAAAGAGTCCTCTCCTGCTGATGGTCAGGTGTATATCAGTATGTAGTGTCTCTACTTTAAAGAGTCCTCTCCTGCTGATGTTCAGGTGTATATCAGTATGTAGTGTCTCTACTTTAAAGAGTCCTCTCCTGCTGATGTTCAGGTGTATATCAGTATGTAGTGTCTCTACTTTAAAGAGTCCTCTCCTGCTGATGGTCAGGTGTATATCAGTATGTAGTGTCTCTACTTTAAAGAGTCCTCTCCTGCTGATGGTCAGTGTATATCAGTATGTAGTGTCTCTACTTTAAAGAGTCCTCTCCTGCTGATGTTCAGGTGTATATCAGTATGTAGTGTCTCTACTTTAAAGAGTCCTCTCCTGCTGATGGTCAGGTGTATATCAGTATGTAGTGTCTCTACTTTAAAGAGTCCTCTCCTGCTGATGTTCAGGTGTATATCAGTATGTAGTGTCTCTACTTTAAAGAGTCTCTCCTGCTGATGTTCAGGTGTATATCAGTATGTAGTGTCTCTACTTTAAAGAGTCCTCTCCTGCTGATGTTTCAGGTGTATATCAGTATGTAGTGTCTCTACTTTAAAGAGTCCTCTCCTGCTGATGTTCAGGTGTATCAGTATGTAGTGTCTCTACTTTAAAGAGTCCTCTCCTGCTGATGTTCAGGTATATCAGTATGTAGTGTCTCTACTTTAAAGAGTCCTCTCCTGCTGATGTTCAGGTGTATATCAGTATGTAGTGTCTCTACTTTAAAGAGTCCTCTCCTGCTGATGTTCAGGTGTATATCAGTATGTAGTGTCTCTACTTTAAAGAGTCCTCTCCTGCTGATGTTCAGGTGTATATCAGTATGTAGTGTCTCTACTTTAAAGAGTCCTCTCCTGCTGATGTTCAGGTGTATATCAGTATGTAGTATCTCTACTTTAAAGAGTCCTCTCCTGCTGATGTTCAGGTGTATATCAGTATGTAGTGTCTCTACTTTAAAGAGTCCTCTCCTGCTGATGTTCAGGTGTATATCAGTATGTAGTATCTCTACTTTAAAGAGTCCTCTCCTGCTGATGTTCAGGTGTATATCAGTATGTAGTGTCTCTACTTTAAAGAGTCCTCTCCTGCTGATGTTCAGGTGTATATCAGTATGTAGTGTCTCTACTTTAAAGAGTCCTCTCCTGCTGATGTTCAGGTGTATATCAGTATGTAGTGTCTCTACTTTAAAGAGTCCTCTCCTGCTGATGTTCAGGTGTATATCAGTATGTAGTGTCTCTACTTTAAAGAGTCCTCTCCTGCTGATGGTCAGGTGTATATCAGTATGTAGTGTCTCTACTTTAAAGAGTCCTCTCCTGCTGATGTTCAGGTGTATATCAGTATGTAGTGTCTCTACTTTAAAGAGTCCTCTCCTGCTGATGTTCAGGTGTATATCAGTATGTAGTGTCTCTACTTTAAAGAGTCCTCTCCTGCTGATGGTCAGGTGTATATCAGTATGTAGTGTCTCTACTTTAAAGAGTCCTCTCCTGCTGATGGTCAGGTGTATATCAGTATGTAGTGTCTCTACTTTAAAGAGTCCTCTCCTGCTGATGTTCAGGTGTATATCAGTATGTAGTGTCTCTACTTTAAAGAGTCCTCTCCTGCTGATGGTCAGGTGTATATCAGTATGTAGTGTCTCTACTTTAAAGAGTCCTCTCCTGCTGATGTTCAGGTGTATATCAGTATGTAGTGTCTCTACTTTAAAGAGTCCTCTCCTGCTGATGTTCAGGTGTATATCAGTATGTAGTGTCTCTACTTTAAAGAGTCCTCTCCTGCTGATGTTCAGGTGTATATCAGTATGTAGTGTCTCTACTTTAAAGAGTCCTCTCCTGCTGATGTTCAGGTGTATATCAGTATGTAGTGTCTCTACTTTAAAGAGTCCTCTCCTGCTGATGTTCAGGTATATCAGTATGTAGTGTCTCTACTTTAAAGAGTCCTCTCCTGCTGATGTTCAGGTGTATATCAGTATGTAGTGTCTCTACTTTAAAGAGTCCTCTCCTGCTGATGTTCAGGTGTATATCAGTATGTAGTGTCTCTACTTTAAAGAGTCCTCTCCTGCTGATGTTCAGGTGTATATCAGTATGTAGTGTCTCTACTTTAAAGAGTCCTCTCCTGCTGATGTTCAGGTATATCAGTATGTAGTGTCTCTACTTTAAAGAGTCCTCTCCTGCTGATGTTCAGGTGTATATCAGTATGTAGTGTCTCTACATGTCTCGATGCTTTAATGTTCAAAAAGCTCTTTATGTTTCTCATACTGCCTGTGCTGCAGCACCTCTTTTCACCCTCTGTCTGAAACCAGAGCCCAGTCTGCTCTGATTGGTTAGCTGGCCGGCTCTGTTGTGATTAGTCGACCACTTAGAGATGTCCCGCCCCTTAGCCTATCACGTACAATGTGTTGGAGCGCTAGCCAATAGGAGTGCAAGTGTTACAAAGTGATGTCAATATGGAGTCTAATAAAGTAAAGTTCACAAAGGAGTCCAATGGAGGCGTTTCAGGGGAGGGAACACAGGGATTTTAGCTTTTGCAGACCATTGACATGCACTAAAACCTATAAAAAACACTAAAGGAAAGGGTAAACCCCATAATGGATGGACAATAAACACAGGGAACTTTTTCAGCTGGTAATTTGTATAACATGCATGAAAATCTGGAAAACAAGGTGCAAGATGATACTAAATCAGACGATAATAAACAGTGGCACCATCGTGAAACAAATACTTGCTGGACTAAGGAGAAGAAAAACCCTGGACAAATCCCAGACTCAGCCATGGGGCATTTTGAGTCTGTGACCGAACTGAGTCTCATTGGAATATAAACCTGCTCTCTTTATGTTATTTATATATTTATGCATTGTGTGTTATGTGTATTATTAATGTAACTTTTGTATATCATGTACTGCCCAAATAATTTAAAATAAAGTTTTCAAAAAAAAAGTAAACCCCATAAAGCAGAATAAGGAATCAAATAAAGATCACATCTCCCACATTTAAATGAGTTGAAAGTGTTTTGCAGTTAAATATAACATGTCATTGTGCCTTTAAAAAAACCCAAAGACAAATCCAAATCAGTGTTTCAAAATAAGTGTAGGTCATATATTAATTGTGTGAAAGTGAGTGAACCAGCTGCACTTAGGGCTACCTCAAAGCAGCATTTTGTTTTAAAAGCTCTCGTAAACCTGACGGATGACTTGTTACACACAATTATCTCCATCTGGTCACCTCCCCGACCACAAATACCTCTGAGAGAAACTCTGCAGGAACTCCTGGAAGCGACAAACGACCCAAACTTGTTAAACTCCACACGTTTCCTCAGAATGCTGCACGTCTTAACAGAGAAACCTTCTGTCCCTTCATTCTGTCCTAAATAACTTTCAAGTTTCAAGGCTTTTAGTGTCATGTGTAGCTACATCGTGTAGAAATGTCAACAGGGCAACATAATAAAACAGAATTGTGCAAGTAAATACAAATAAAATAGAATAGAATAGTGCAAGGAGAGACCATATACAAGTAATTGGAAAATGATATCATAATTTGTAAGTTGCAAACAGATGGATGTTATGGATGTTCTTTCAAGAGTTCAGGTGTTTAACAGTCTTATAGTTTTAGACCTCTGCAGGGAATATAGGCTCCTTTTATGTCCTATTTAAATAATTAATGGTATTTAATTTAGCGCTTAAGTGCTCAAAGCGCTTTACATTACATATTACATATATCAGACATGTATAATGTGGACAATACCGCCAGGAGCGATTAAGGGTGAAGTGTCTTGCTCAAGGACACAATGGCATGTTGACTAAAGTGGTGTTCAAGGTGGGATTGAAAACATTGAGTAGAAATAGAAAAATTTTAACAGAAGTTTATTTGAAGTTGGATTAAAGCTGTGATATGCAGAGGGGACTAAGATCTCATTATGTCCTGTTTTAAAATGTTTTATTATGCTTTATTAAAAGTGGATTCTGTTTGGTTTAGTGACATTTTTTTATCCTTCTGTCTTCACCGATATATGTAGAGAAACTTTATTGATCACTATGTGAAATAATCTTGGCTATAGCAACAGCAGAGGTTTTTTTTTAGAAATAAACAAAATTTCAATTTGTACTAATATTATTTAATATTTTTCTTATATGATTGTAGTCATAAAATTAAAATAACTGTATTTGCATGCAGTCGTATTCTTGTTTTTCTTCCCTCTTAAGCCCCACGGACCCTTCGGCGGGTCCGAAACCACAACATCTGCAAGCAACAGTGTCTGAGGGCTTCTCAAGATTTAATAAACTATGAATGTTTCATATCCATGTAACGGGAAGAAACTCAGCTAACTGATGATTTTTTTTATTTTTAGCAAAAAAAAACACAAGGCTAACGCTGAGCCTCTGAATTAGCCCTGAGCGAAAAAATGCTAACGCCGTTAGCACAGAACTCACTCATAAAACCCTTATTATTTATCGTAACTGCACATCCAACCCATCGATTAGCATCGTGAGAATACACAGAATCGATAGGTATCTGTATCATCACTCCATGATCAGAACTCGCGACATTAGAAACAAAAACAGACATCACAACACGTGGCATTAGGTAGCTAACACGGCAATATGTCTTACCTTTATTGTCGTCTGATCAAAAGTTGTCTTCAATGGCATTAAAACGATAAAAATGCTGCTGAAGGTTAATCCATAGGTTAATCCAATGTGTCTGTCACTTTGAAATGATTTCTGATAATCCATAAGCAATAAACCTAGTTTTAAGTTTTCAGATTTCAGAGCGTAAATTAGGTTTCGCTTTGTGCAAACTGCGTGCACATAGCCCCCACTTCTCAATGGTAACGTTGATGTGTATGTGGAAATTCCCTTCGATTCTATTGGCTCTAACGGTTCAAAAGAGATGTTAATCATCAAAATCGACCAATGGGTTCCAGAGAAACGGCAAATACGCCCATTTCCACCCAAATGACCCCAGAGGTGGAGTTTTTTTTGCTAAATCTCTCTAAAAAGGTCAAATGTCACTTGTTTTGCATCAATCTTGATACAGGGTACTTATTATATGTTGTACTTTGGATTCCTAAAGCTTTTAGTCTACTAACCCATCATCCAAGGGTAGTTTTCACTATAAGTAAAAAGAATCTTTGGACGGACACTATCATTTACTGTTTTTTACTATGTTCAATCTGAATTTTCTTTAAAATAAAAAACATCTATATTGATTCTGACTTTTCTACATCCAACTCACAGGTTTATCATTACTTTGAGAAAAAAGATTATTAATTTTCCCCTTTTAGAAGGGAAGATATGGTCATTTGTTCTGGAAAGGTCATTTTCGAGCCTGAGACCTGAAAAACAGGCTCAGGGCTCAACAGTTAAACGCTCACCAGGTGATTCATAACCTGCAGGTAAACACAGAGTTATTTAAAGAGCGTCAGAAATGATGGCAACAGAAGTTATTTGACAGGTCGACTCACGCAAAAACCTCCAATCTGAGCATTTGTTAGGAGCCTCGTCGTAAAACGCAGAGAGGAGGTCTAAAACCCCCGAAGGCCCCTCGTTAGCCCTCATTAGGGCCTGCTTCTCTTTCAGTTTCAGAGGTTAAACTGACCGGAGACTGTCCCCTCCTCCTCGCTGTTAAATATCACTTACACAGGGTTTTTAGAAATGTGTTTATCCATCATGTGTTCCCTGCTTTAGCCTCTTTACAATTAGAAAGAGAACTCCACTAACATCTGTTTTCTTTGTGTGTAAAAGTTTACAATCTGCATTCATCTCCCAGGATCAATGAGTCCGAAGTAGTCACGCAATATGGCCGTCTTTTTTAAACATAGGTTTATGAATAATGTCTTAAAATAAGTGCCCCCCTTTAGAATTCGACTTTCTTCAGTTTGAAAAGTTAAAAATTGCAATTATTTCCCGGGAAAAATCCTTCAGTAGTAACCGGGTATTTTGCTGGCGTTTTGAAACATAGGTTTATGAATAATGGCTTAAAATAAGTGCCTACCATCTTAACTTTAACCATCTAAGGCCTAGGCTCCACGGGGACGAAAACGGGTTGAATCCGCATATTTCTCATGCGTATAGCCCTTTAAGCTCGACGACGCCGTAACGGAAACGTAGAAACAGACCCCGCAAACGACAACGGGTCCAAAGGTGGATAGATCTGGGAACTGAGCGCTCTGGGGTCCAACGGGGCCGTGGGGTCGCCTATACGGTCATCCGTTTCATAGCCCCGCCTCTCTCCGCCTCTCCCCACCTCTGCTGCTCACCCCCGCAAAAGTACACTGCACACTGAATTCAGATTATTTATCTTTATCTCGATATGAACATAAACGCGAGTGAAGTCTAATCTGACAGGACGGAGACACGCAGCTCCTCCGGCTGTGAAGCAGCGGGAGCAAAACACACACTTCAAGTCAGATCACCACCCTTAGCTATTTTAATTACCTCTCAAACTACCTAAACTAGTTATAAATATGTTTATTTTTACTGTCGGGTTTACTTACTGGATCAGCTGCTGCATGAGGAAGCATGAAGATTTAAACTTTAACACACATTGACCGGCGAAAAACTCTGCGCGGTTCCCTCCGCCCCACCGCGGAGAATAAACAGAAGTGCAGCCATGACAACCATTCTTCTTCGCTGCTTTTGTGGAGGAAGTTGCTGCTTTTGTGGAGGAAGTTACAGCGCCACGTACAGGCTCGGCATATGTACTGCAGCTTTTCCAGCGGTTGGATGTAAACGGAGCCGTCTCGTGGAGCTTGACACAATCCGGTGTGGGCGGAAGGTTTTTTGCGGTTGCGTTTGCGTTACTCCGATGCGTTTTGCCGTATGCGTTCCCTTGGAGCCGGGGCCTAAAACAATAAGGAAAAATACAAAACGAATCCCTAATTTCTACAACCATCATTTCCCAACACATTCAGAATTGAGAAAACATGATCTGTGTCCGTTAGACTTTCTGTGATTCTGGATTAAATACCTGTTGTTTCTTCCATTAAGCTTTCCGCTGGTACATAGAGGAAGTATCTGATAGGATAACAAATCATTTAGGGGTGATATATTTCTTTTATCTGCCATAAAGTGTTGTTATTTAGCTGAAAATGTAAAGAAAATCAGCTGGTTTTGAGGTATGTAAGGGTGTTGAGATTTTCCAGCTTTATTAAACATTCCTTTAAACACAGCATTTCTCAAGGAGTCAACAATTCAGTAAAGACTTTTTGAAACTATGATTAGACATTTGTACAGCTTTTTTTTTTAGTAAGGGTGTCTGACTTGTGGCTTTCCAACCACAACCGTTCTCTTAATGCAAGTTAAGCCACAGGAATGAAGCAGGTTTGCTCGTATAACACGTAAAACAGGATGCAAGAGGAAAGAGCTACCCATCATTTCTGTTCAGAGGTCTCAGACGATTTCAATGCTAAGAATCAGCGGTTCAGATCAGACCAGAGAACCATATATGTTTTATAAAGTGAGATTTCTGCCTTCAATAAAGTCAGTAAATCTTAAGACCTAGGCCTTGAAAACAGAGCAACATACAATATAGTTAAGACTTAGGAAACATAAAGAAGTAGGGAAGTAAAATACTGCAATAAAGAAAATAGGAGTGAAAAAACGGTGCAATGAAATGCAGGTATAAGTAAACGATGTACATGTATGATAGAAGAGTATAACCTTGCATTGGTTATTGTGCAAACTGTCTGCAGTATTAAGCATTAATGAATTAAGTACTAAGTATATATCTATCTATCTAACAGGGGCGGATGGTTAAAAGATGACAGACGGACTGAAGCTGTCCCATTAATCAGATAACAGTCCTTAGTAATTACAGCAACAATTGAATGCATTTCTCCCCTCCTCTCATTTTATGGTTGTATTGTCTCCTGGAAGTGACTGTAGGGGAGGACTGAGTCGGGGGTTTCCTCTCAGATGAAACCAGGGTCTGTATTCGTGTTGCTTCGGGGGTAAAACTCCCTCCCCCGCTCCAGAGCTGCCAGATGCCCAAAAACAGGGCGTCAAATACCAACGTTTGAGCAAAAAACACTGAGACTCAGAGGTGTGAAGTAACTAAGTACATTTACTCAAGTACTGGCCTTAAGTACAATTCTGTAAAGCGACTTTGAGCACCTGTAAAAGCGCTTAAAAAATAAATGTATTATTACTTGTTTTTTACTGGAGTATTTCCATGTTTGTGTTACTTTATACTTCTACTCCACTGAAGTTCAGAGGTCAATCTGTTTTTATTCGAAAACACTACGCAAATGGCCCAACCGATAAATTCAGAAAATTGATATCACACAGAATACAGTTACCAGTTAAAAACAAACTAAAAATAGCATAGAGTAGACATGAAAATACATTTAGATTAAAGGTACAACGATGAAATTGTTGAATTTGTAATAGACAAAATATCCTACAAACACTCCAGAATGATTGCATTTTTAAGTGAAACCACTAACATGTAAGGTGTTAAAGCAAAGGTCTGGTCAGCAGTACATCCAAAATGTAAAACATAAACAGCGTTTTTTTATTGAAGAGAGTTTATAGGAAACTCTATGCATCAAACGCCTCCATAAAGACTGAGGAGGAAAAGAGAAGTTAATTGAAATAAGAAAAGACCAATCAAACTGTATAAAACTCTGTTGTGTGCCTGATGTTTTTCTACAGAAGAGGTTTGCACCATTTATTTATTTTATCTGACAAAAACATTGTTTTCTCCAAACTCAAAAACAGAACTTTTGGTCAGATCTCAAAATCTGTTTTCCATCCTCGTCCGTAACTTTCAGATTCTTTCCCAAGGACATTTAATCTGAATGTACTAACGATCCAGTGTTTCTTACAGGCTTCTCCTCTACACACACAGCCGTTGAGGCTCATGGGGATTGTAGTGTTTGGAGCCACTTGCAGCTGAAGTATCTAGAAGTGATGGTGAGAACAAAAAGCATCATTAATACTCCTGTGTTTCTCATGCACTTCCCAACCCGCAGATAATCCCACTTTGTAACTCCTAACTACCCGGCATTCTTTACTGCGTCTTTGTTTTTCCGGGAACCCCTGGAATAACCCCTGCGGCACTAATACAGTGCTGTCATTGAAATGAATGAAGACCCTGGGGTTTGTGCTGCCATTGTTGATGTTAAGAGGCCATTAGCTTCTGTGCTAATCAGATGTGCTCAGAGGGGAGCTGAGGACCACCGGCTGCAGCTCCAGAAGAGCAACACGTCACTGTTTTCTGCATTTAGATAGGTAGACTTGGGTTTCTAATGTTGGAGAAACATACTACGCTTTATGATAAGCATCAGGCATGTACTGTTTCCAATGGGACGTCACTAAAACAGATTTGAAGCATTAGACAGTAGTAAGAACGAGAGCCGAACAGAGGACTTTTACTCTGGAGACGCCAACAGTTATTTCTATCTATCAGTGTTTTGTTGCTCGCATTCAGAGTAATAGGGCAGATGTAACTCTGGGGGTTAGGGCAAGATAGTTCAGCCTAAATTCCTCCTGTAGGCATTCTACGGTATGAGTGTATGTAAATTGCTTTGGATAAAAGCGTCAGCTAAATATGTTCATGTAATAAAACACAGATAAAAACGCAATGAAAGAGAACCTGAGGAATTAGTTTACTGAGAGCCACCATGTGCTATTGTTTAGATGGTGCTAAATTAGTCCTTAAATCCAGAAATGACTTAGGTTCCTGTGAAGTCAATGGTTTTCTGAGTGTGTTTTTGGCTAACAAATGCTGAAGAGATTTTGTTCTATGACATAAAATATGTCAGCAAATACCCCACTTGTGAATTTAAAAACGCTATTGCTAACAAGTGTCTAAATGAGACGACTAAACGTCATCACGCCCAACATTAGCCACCTTTAGCTTAGCGGTGGTGACGTGAAGCAACCCAGTCTCACGGCATTTTGTGTTATGGTCACGAAATTAATTTAATCTATTGATTGGTGTTCACCAACACGATTTTCGCATTTTTTCCGCCTTTAGCTTAGCCGTGGTGACTTGAAGTCATGTGACCGTGCTGTAGTTCCTTTATAGCCCAACATTAGCCTCCTTTAGCTTAGCGGTGGTGACTTGAAGTCTGTGACCGTGCTGTAGTTCCTTTATAGCCCAACATTAGCCTCCTTTAGCTTAGCCGTGGTGACTTGAAGTCATGTGACCGTGCTGTAGTTCCTTTATAGCCCAACATTAGCCTCCTTTAGCTTAGCGGTGGTGACGTGAAGTCATGTGACCGTGCTGTAGTTCCTTTATAGCCCAACATTAGCCTCCTTTAGCTTAGCCGTGGTGACTTGAAGTCATGTGACCGTGCTGTAGTTCCTTTATAGCCCAACATTAGCCTCCTTTAGCTTAGCCGTGGTGACTTGAAGTCATGTGACCGTGCTGTAGTTCCTTTATAGCCCAACATTAGCCTCCTTTAGCTTAGCCGTGGTGACTTGAAGTCATGTGACCGTGCTGTAGTTCCTTTATAGCCCAACATTAGCCTCCTTTAGCTAGCGGTGGTGACTTGAAGTCATGTGACCGTGCTGTAGTTCCTTTATAGCCCAACATTAGCCTCCTTTAGCTTAGCCGTGGTGACTTGAAGTCATGTGACCGTGCTGTAGTTCCTTTATAGCCCAACATTAGCCTCCTTTAGCTTAGCGGTGGTGACGTGAAGTCATGTGACCGTGCTGTAGTTCCTTTATAGCCCAACATTAGCCTCCTTTAGCTTAGCCGTGGTGACTTGAAGTCATGTGACCGTGCTGTAGTTCCTTTATAGCCCAACATTAGCCTCCTTTAGCTTAGCCGTGGTGACTTGAAGTCATGTGACCGTGCTGTAGTTCCTTTATAGCCCAACATTAGCCTCCTTTAGCTTAGCCGTGGTGACTTGAAGTCATGTGACCGTGCTGTAGTTCCTTTATAGCCCAACATTAGCCGCCCTTTGGTTCCTACTGGAACACATGCATAGTTTCCAAGGCTCTGTAATGGTTTTGAAGGACTGGGCACTGTCGTTTTTTGCAAATCTTACAAAAACAGGAGAAAATGTGCATCTGTTTGGGACTATTTCAGATTAAAGACCTTAAATTACACGTCATCATGAGCTGTAATGCAACAAATATGATGCTCTGTAATTCAATTTACAGATTTCAGGGGTCTTTGTAATGAGGATTCAACCACAGGTGTTTAAACGTCCCAAACAAATGAACGTCTCCTCTTTACTTTCACCTCTCCTGACCTGTGTTGTGATGATTCATGTTGGTGAGTCAGACCTTTTTAATGCTCTGCAGGGATTTACCCCTAACAGTAATCTCTAGTCTTTCATGCATTTCTGACACACCAACAGGTCCAGAGTTGTTAGAAAGGCAGTAGAAACACTGATGATTTCTGCTCTGCTCTTACTTCTAGTACCACAAAAGCAAAGTGTGTGCGTGCTTTGCAAGATCATTTGATAACTCTGTGGTAATTCATGTTGCACAGCAGCAGTAACGAGGCAATACAGAAAAGGAAGAAGAGCTTCGGAAACCACAATCCTCACAAACCCTTTTACACGTCAATCGAACCATTTCTGTAACCAGATTTGCGAAGTGGAGAAAATAACCAGGTTTAGCTTTTTCTTTATTCTTTATCTTTCTTTATCGTCATTTGTTAAGAGTACAACAGTGTGATGTCATGAAGGAGAGACTGTCTAGTCCACATTTAACAATAAATAGGTTTATTGGTCCATGTCTTCAAGAATGACACATAAAAACTTAACTGGAGGCCAGAGGTGAGAGAAGTACTCAGATCTTGTACTTGAGTAAAAGTAGAAGTACTCAGACCTGGTATTGAGTAAAGTAGTAGTACTCAGATCTTGCACTAGGATAGTAGGTATTAAATACATGTAGTACAGTAAAAGTACACCATTTACCTCTGAACTGTAGTGGGGTAGAAGTACAAAGTAGCATAACATGGAAATACTCAGGTAAAGTAAATAAGGCCCTGTTAACGCAGAATGTATCGCTCTTTAATAACGTCTTAATATATATATATAATGTTTGATAAAGACAGTTGCTGACGACACTCTCATGAGTTTCCTCTCACTGAATATGACTTCATTTGTGCAGCTGTTGTTCATTTAAATGTGACCATGCAAAGGTAACACAAGGTGTCAAACAACCCTTAAAACTTTTGTATGATGATGTTGGAAAAATCCACATGATGAAAACTTCCACCGACCTGAATCTAAAAGTCAAAGCGTAAAACAAAGCCTTTCTCTCTTCTTCTGTTTCTCACTCTCACACACTCTTTATTTAAATCACAGAGGAAACAAGTCAGATGTCATCAAGGGGATTTTTGAAGACTCTGAATTCGTTTTTTCCGCTCAAAGTGGGACCTCCCCCTCCTCGCTCTCATTTACATGCACTCAGTAACACCGGTTCTACGAAGAAGCAGAGATAAAAGCTATCAGATCAAAGATCAAAGTGCACGGTCAGGAGCAACGCGACCGCAGAAACATGAGTGTGTGTGTTTGCTTTTTGTAAAGGTTGTGCGACTTCTGATCTCGATCAAATATTATCAGAAAAATTTGATCATGGAGGTGGTTTCACAATCTTTCAGGCTGCCGTTGATCTCCATTCATTTCACAGCAAGCTATTTAAATCTCCTCACTGGGACACGAAAGTCTAGCAATCCATTACAGAGAAAACACAATGTCTAAATCACATGGGACTGATCTGGTAAAGCAGTATGGATATGGTGTGTTCATCTATTAAAAAATATGCTTTAAAACTGTCATAGTACCTGAAACTCTTTTATTTAAATAGTGTTTTTTCTCGTCCACTTCACATTCAAAAGACTGTTTGAAATGTTCAATGACTGCATTCAAACAGACTTTTGAATGGTGAGAGGTCTAGGAAAGCGCTATTTGAATGCACTTACTGTTCCTATTTTAAAAGGCCTCTGAATAGTAGGTATAGACTATTGTTCAAAAAGGTAAATTCACTGATTTAAAAGGTGTTTTTTCTAGTCCAACTTCCACTGAGGTGCCAAAAAACTGCCATTAGAGTCTAGCTTCGAAAGAGGGTCAATCTCCGTAGCCCCTGATGTTTAAAATGCATCAGAAATAAACCTGTTTACAAAAAGTAACATGGAGGTTTTGCAGAACATCTGATAAGGTGAGTCACTTCAGTCAGCGTTGGTTGATCTGAAGATCTAACCAGACCTCTGAAGGCATGAGTGTATTTCAGGCTAATGTCTACACTTCCGTTTGTGTATATATATTGTTTGAATTTTAACAGACCAGACTCTGGGACATTTGTTTCAAAGGCCATACGACTGTTAAACCCTGAGCTGTATATAGCTTTATGTATAATACAATGTTTTATCTGTTTTAAGACGCCACTTATTTTAGAGTATACCGTATTTACTCTGCACTACAGTAGTTAGTATACATTCTGTTCATCTTAAATTCGATCTTATACATATTTTCCTATTCCTTCAACCTACTAAAACCATTTGTCCATTCACTTTGAATGGGGTGACGTCACTTTGCCTCACTTTTCGCCGAACTGCATTGTGGGAAGCAGAGCGGAGCTTTCCAGGCATCTCAGGCTTCAACAGTTGAGCAATGTTCAACTTTTGAAGCTTCTGAAGCTTTCGGTGGAAGCGTCAGCCAATCAAATCATATGCCAGTACAAGCTCTAGCCAATCAAACCGCTGCTGTGTGGACGGGCCGTTACAGTTACTTGTAACCTGTATACAAATGTAATTTAATATGAGTATCACAATATGAAAGTAACTCTCAGTTACTTTTGGATTTCCCCAATATTAAATGCAATGCTAACAAAACAACTCTACTCTCTGTCGAGGCTTGCTTACAAATGTTAGATATTCAGTTTACTAGGATAGAAAACAGTCCCAGAGTCCCGTCAGAGTTTGAGGAAGCAGACGAAGCGGAGTCTCCTGCAGCGAAAACAACAAAACAGAGGAGAGAAAGTGTGAGAAAGACGGTGAGCCGCTTCCTTTAGCATGCTAATGACGTGTCGATAGCTTCATTGAGAGAACTTTCACACATTTGGAGGACGATGGGAGGGGTTCAGTGAAGCAGACGGGGGGGGTGGACATGGAACAAACAGAAGGAGTAACAAGCTTCTTCACTATCAGGTGAAACGCTGCAGCCGCCACGTCTCAGACAAATTAAACATGAACTCAGGGTGACACGAAACAAGTTCACACCACCGAGACTGAGTGCTAACACCAGAGAAGAGCTCTAACTCCACAGGTCAAACCCCAAGAAGAGCCATGAGACAAAGGGTCATTTAAATGGTGACAGAGGATGAAATGTACACAGTTCTGCAATCAAGAGTGGTGCAGAAACAAGTCTTAAAACAGCGTCAAACTCAATTTCATCATGGGCCACATTAGCATTATCGTTGCACTCAAAGGGCCGGTTGTAACTTTAAGACTATATAAATATACATATATAAATACATAATATATATAAAATAACATTATTAATTACATTATTGCCTCTGCATTGGATTGTAAGTGGCGCCACAAAATACACCAAAAGCAGCGAAGAAGACCCCCGAGCATGGTTGCCATGGTTGCCCTTCTGTTTATCCCCTGCGATGGATTTAGCAACATTTAGTTCATGTAGTTCTCCATGTCCACTTGTTGCTGATGGTTGTGGTAGAGGAGCTGTAGATTTTGCACTAACATCTGTAGCATGGTCAGTAGCTAATGACAGTAGCTACTGACCATGCTACAGCAGTGAGCAGCAGAGGTGGGGAGAGGCGGGGCTATGGCTTCATCGTTATCAGGAAATGATCGTACAGGGCGTACACACGGAGCCGTTTGGCCCCCCAGAGCGTTCCGGTTGCAGATCCATCCACCTTGGGACCGTTATCGTTTGCGGGGTCCGTTTCCGTGTTTCCGTTACGGCCTCGTGTGAACGAACGGGCTATACGAAAGAGAAAAGTAGCGGATACAACCGTTTTGCGTTCTCGTGTAAACACCACCGTAGAAAGCTGAAATGAGGTTAACACCAGGTGAAGAGATTTTAAGAAAGGATCTAATGCTGATATACCAAATACCAGATCTTCATGCACATGATTCTGGGGCATGGTCATGTGAAACAGAAAGGGAACTTTGTCAACTGTTGGGAGTATACTATAGTATAACATCATATTGTGTAATAAAGCAATAGGTGGATTAGAAAAGCGCTATTGTAAAAAAGGTATATAGACTAATTTTAAAATGTTTTTTCTAGTCCAACTTCCACTGAGGTACTAAAAAACTGCCACTAGAGTCTAGCTTCGAAAGGGGGTCAATCTCCGAAGCCCTGATGTTTAAAATGCATTCATTTACATCAGAAATAAACCTGTTTACAAAAAGCACCGTAATCTCTGTATATGTCTGTGGTCAACACAAGCTGAAGAGATTTTAAGAATGGGTCCAATGCTCATATACCAGATCTTCATGCCTTTCATTCCAACACAATTTCAATTTTTCCATTTCTTTATGCACTTGATTCTGTGCATGTCATGAAGTATACTATAGTATGAAACATTATTGTGCAATAAAGTGGTAAATGTCGCTTTATAGAAATAAAAACAGCAGCACAGAGAAGTGAGTGGACAGAGGTGTTGGTAAAACACTTTGCAACAACATGATCCAGTTGTTTGAAGAATCCTCCAACACTGTTATCTCTATAAAACCAAACGTTCGTTTAAAGGATGCAGAGGTGTGTGAAGCGACAGCAGTGCATGCAGGGGTTAACACACATTAACACACACACACACACACACACACACACACACACACACACACACACACACACACACACACCACACACACACACACACACGCGCGCACACACACACACACACACACACACACACATACACACACACTTAAAAAAGGGTCAACTGGTAGATGTGAAGTGATCAATCAGACGCTCATCTGACAGCTGCTGCACAGAAATCAGCTCGATCAATACGGGGAGGTTAAACACTGATCCATGAGCCTTGCAGCAGGAAAAGTTAATTTAAAGGTATTTTGCTTGACTTAACTCTTATTCCATTTGTTATGTGGTTATTTTTGCCTGTTTGTGCAGAGGGGGGCACAGGCTCAAACCCCACTGCAGTCACTTCACCCCAAATTGCTCCTGTGGGGATTGCCCACAGTATTGAGTATGGAAGTCGCTTTGGATAAAAGCGTCTAACAAGTGACATGTAATGTAATGTAATGATATTGGATAAAAGCGTCTAACAAGTGACATGTAATGTAATGTAATGATATTGGATAAAAGCGTCTAACAAGTGACATGTAATGTAATGTAATGATATTGGATAAAAGCGTCTAACAAGTGACATGTTGGCACCTGAACTTTTGAAAGAACATTCATAAACATTCATCTGTTTAAATCTTGCTAATTACTTATCTAATATATCATATTCCATTTACTTGTATATAGACTCTTCTTGTGCTATTTCTATTTTATTTGTATTCTCTTGCACTATTTTATCTGTTTTATTATATCTCCTATATATATGTTGCACTGTTGGAGGAGCCTGTGACTTCAGTTTTGCATTGACATATCTACACTGTAGCTACTGTGTAAATGGCAATAAAGCCTTGAATTGAATTGAATTTGCACCACATTTCTACTCCACTTCTAACGTCTGGAGAAAGCACTGAAAACATTTTGCACTGTGAGTGTGAAGCTCTTTTACCTCGGAGCATCCTGGCAGCAAAATGCATTCATTTTCTCTGCGTGATATTAGTTTGACAAGAACAACTGCACACATATTTACACTTTGGCATCACCTCAGGCCACACACACACACACACACACACACACACACACACACACACACACACACACACACACCCACACACACACAACACACACACACACACACACACACACACACACACACACACACACACACACACACACACATACACACACACACACACACACACACACACACACACACACACACACACCACACACACACACACACACACACTATTTCTATTTTTGTTTGTATTTACTTGAACATCTCCAAACATTCTCCTGCACTATTGTATATGTTTAATTTGTTTAATGTCCTTTATATATTCATGTTGCTCTCTTGGAGGAGCCTGTGACTTCAGAGCCAAAGACAGCTTAATGTTACCTATAAGAAGCTTGCATAAAAGAAATATTAAAGATACAAAAATGGCCATATCTACACTGTAGCTAATGTACAGATGACAATAAAGCCTTGAAACTTGAAACTTGAAACCCAGGATCCCGTGCTGGTGACAGAGCGCTGATATAATCTCCTCATTCTGTTAACATGAGTCTCATAGCAGGTGACGCGCAGACAGGAAAGGAACCTCGAGGGAATCTCATCTGGAGCAAAGGCTTCTGGGTAATGGGTTACAGATGAGGGAGAATGTAGGGCAGCTGCGTCAGTTTTCATGAATCTAAAAGTTACCGGCTGTTGAGTCACATCCAGGCTAAAAGTGGACTTCTCGGCATGATTTCATGGAGATGATGACGGAGAACAGCTGCATCACACCGGCAAGACTTTAATCACACGTGAAATTTGAACACTAAGTCCAGGACAATTTGATATTGTGCAGAATACACGCAGAAGAAGAGTTGGACAAAGCTGTTGTCCATTAGCTCTGAGAAAGTCAATATAACAAAATGTGAAAGTGATGCCAGAAAACAATATTTCTGTTCCTCAAAAACAGTATGAAAATCTAATTGTGGGGGATTTAGACTTTTTTAGATTTGTATTAGATTTAGATTAAACATTTTAGATTTATATATATATATATTTTTTTTAATTCTATTTAATATAGTGTATTTTTTGTCCGTTCCTGTAGGTCTGAATGCAAGACACAATGGTAATTTAATATCGCTGCCTATTTTTTGTTCCTTTCTTCTACATTTACATTGCTACATGAAGCTAAATGCTACCAGACTAGAAGCTATCAAAAGTTGTCTAAAGCTAGCCATATTTTGATATATAGTAGCTAAAATCTGATGGTCTGATATTTCCATAAATACTGTGTGTACTTATGGAAACTGTACATTCAGAAATATTCCAAAAAGTACTGGTTTTAGTGGTTTCTTTGAACATTTTGGCACTATTTCTTGCCACCAGTCATCAAATCCAGCTCACTACGGCGGCATTCCTGTGTTAAAAAACCGAAGCTTCGGAGCCATCTTTCCATTTAGGACTCGAGTGTGTGTAGGACTGTGATTCAGTGTATGTGTGTGTGTGTGTAGTATTGTGGTTGAGAGTGTGTTTTCAGAGTGTGGTTTGGACCGAGTTGTGTTATAACCTTGTCTCTCATTATTTCCTGCAGAGTACAGGGAAAAAAAACATGGCCAAACTCAGCGTCATGTCTCATCTTTCTCCCTTTTTTCGCTTTACTCCGTTCCTCTCCATTGTTCCTCACCTCTTTTCTCATTTTTTCCCCCTCTCTCCAGTGCATTACTTTTCCATTTTTCTCTGCCGTGATGAAGAGAATCAGAATGAATGAGTCAGTAAATCTAGGTCACTGAACCACATGAGAAGCCAAAAAACACAGCTACTGTACGCCCACACACACACACACACACACACACACACACACACACACACACACACACATACACACACACACACACACAACACACACACACACACACACACACACACACACCACACACCACACACACACACACACGGCTTGGTCTGTTACAGTTTGACTTTAAAGTGACACTCCACCCAAAATCTAATGAAATTAAATACTCTGCCCTGTGGCTCCAGATTTTTTTTTGTTTCCTCCTTCCTTCATCGAGAGCAGCAGCCGTGCTCAATTTATGTCACTTAGAATAAATTCCAATAAAGTTAAGATGGTTAATAAGTACAGTAAATAAAAAGAGACAGAGAGGCCATTCATTGCTCCGGTTTCTTTGCTAACCCAATGCATTTTACAAAAAGATGTCAGAGATTATTTTCTGCAAAAATCCAATGCAACAATCCCATTGGCTTTTTGTGAATGGAGCACTTGCTAGGCTACAAACTCACCTCATCACAGCACAAAAGCTAATGGGAAAGCTACAAATCCATTGGTTTTTGCTTTTTAAAATGTCTAACAAACATGCAGACTTATTCATTTCCTGGGTATTGTAGGTACTGTCAAACAGGGTTAGGGTACATTTTTGTTGGGAAGCTATATTGTTTTATTTAAATCCAGTTTATTAGTTTTGTTGTGGTTGTTTTGAATGTTGTTTCTATAACTGTTTGTAGGGATTGTTTGTCTATCTCTATTTTATTTTATTGGTTTTAACGCCTGTTTGAATTATGTGTTTAAACCAGAGACAAGGCTGGCTATAAGCTACCTCTAGCAGATGTCAATACACTGCACCATTTGCTCTTTAATTAAACGTGACATTGTTTACATGTGTATCCTCTCAATAAACCAATAAAGGAAGCAATAAGATGATAAACGATTGATTAATCGCCTGAAGCTCCACCTCTTAACTCCATTTTACCAGCTGTAAAATGTAACGCTGTATTTAACAGCGTTAGCAAGACTTCAGACCGAGATAAAGTGTGTGTATGTGTGTTTGCGTGTGTGTATTTAGCACATAGATAGCATGTGTGTGATTGTTTGTGTGTATTCAGCACTGTTACTATCAGGCCTCTCCCTGCACTCTTTCATAAAACAACAAACCTAATCTGTCGCTCACTCATCAAAAGGATTTTTATGACATTTGGACCGATATGTTAGCTGCTATCACACACACCTGACAGTCACATCCACATGATCGCCTTGACCTACATAGCACACACAAACACACACACACACACACACACACACACACACACACACACACACACACACACACACACACACACACACACACACACACACACACACACACACACACACACACACACACACACACACACACACACACACACACACACACACACACACACACACTGTTCGAAATGGGGGGAGCCAGGGGGAGCTTGGCTCCCCTAAAGAGGGGGGGAGCTCCCCTGAAGGCCGACTTTGAGATAAATAGGGGGAGCCCAAAAAAATCATGCATATTTGTGTCACACAGATTAGAAATGTTGAGTTTCTGTAAATAACAGTTCTTGAAATAAATAATAGTTATAGTTCATTACAGTTTCAGAATATTTGTTTTATATTTGTGAATATTTCTGGGTGTTGCCATCTGTGCATGGTGGCGCTGCATTCTTTAAGGCACGGACACACCAGGCCGATTATCGGCGTCGGTGGGCGTCAGGCCGACGATGAACGTTGACACGCCCTGCTCAGATTGGTGTGTCCCGCACCGTCGGGTCTTTTCAGCCGTACCGACGCCTTTTCGGCCGAAAGGGCAGTCGGCCAAAGGCAGTCGGCAAAAGACTGCCTTTGGCTAGCGAATCAGTGCATGAGAAGCGAAACGGAAGTGAGGGACCCAAACAAACTATAAGAAGGCAAATCTGAGATTTCATTTAACTCCAGCTCTCGACACAGGTTCGGCAAAACGAAAACAGCCAAGCCTCGCAGCTTTTGGATTCACAAGCAAAGAAGCGAAGGAGTCTAAAAATGACAACGTGAACGGAACAACTTTTAGTTGGCCGGCTGTAAGCGGCGTTGGGGTCGAGTTTGACAGCTCCACACCGAGGAAGAGGCCTGCCGATGCGGAGCCTGAAGAGGCTTCAACAACGGCCACAGCCGCCGGCGTAGTAATACCGTCTGTAGTAGTAGCAGAGTGATTTTATAGCAATTGATCGAATCCACGCTGCTGCGCCAGTCAACAGAGCGTGCGTGTGACATATTTAGTAGCAGGATGTGCACTGAAAAAATAGGGCTCCCCGAAAGCAAATGGGTAATTTGAACACTGCACACACACACACACACACACAACACACACACACACACACACACACACACACACACACACACACACTGCTGCTTATATTACTCAATACAACACTGTGCTGATTACATTCCTTCTCAGACCATAAAACAATCTTTACCTAACCTCCATCATCGTCCAAGGAAAGCTTTGCAGATAACAGAAATGCACTCAGCGACTCCTGAGGAGGAAGCATAGTGTAAAATGCAGCAAAACTTATTGACCGCTTAGTCTTTGTATCACGTATTATTAGTCAGACCTGCCAAACCAAACACCACAGGGGAGGTATCCAGCCAACTCATTGATGATATCTGGTCTCATTCCTTTATTACACTGCCATGTCTGTGCTGTAGTTCCTTTATAGCCCAACATTAGCCACCTTTAGCTTAGCCGTGGTGACGTGAAGTCATGTGACCGTGCTGTAGTTCCTTTATAGCCAGGGGCGGACTGGCCATCGGGACGTTCGGGACGAATCCCGATGGGCCGGTACTGAAGTGGGCCGGTCGGACGATGTGGGCCGGTCGAGAGTCCCGGGCTGATTTGTAGTCCCAGTCCGCCCCTGTTTATAGCCCAACATTAGCCACCTTTAGCTTAGCGGTGGTGACGTGAAGTCATGTGACCATGCTGTAGTTCGTTTATAGCTCAACATTAGCCTCCTTTAGCTTAGCGGTGGTGACGTGAAGTCATGTGACCATGCTGTAGTTCCTTTATAGCTCAACATTAGCCACCTTTAGCTTAGCGGTGGTGACGTGATGTCATGTGACCGTGCTGTAGTTCCTTTATAGCCCAACATTAGCCACCTTTAGCTTAGCGGTGGTGACGTGATGTCATGTGACCATGCTGTAGTTCCTTTATAGCTCAACATTAGCCACCTTTAGCTTAGCGGTGGTGACGTGAAGTCATGTGACCGTGCTGTAGTTCCTTTATAGCCCAACATTAGCCACCTTTAGCTTAGCGGTGGTGACGTGAAGTCATGTGACCGTGCTGTAGTTCCTTTATAGCCCAACATTAGCCACCTTTAGCTTAGCGGTGGTGACGTGAAGTCATGTGACCGTGCTGTAGTTCCTTTATAGCCCAACATTAGCCGCCTTTAGCTTAGCGGTGGTGACGTGAAGTCATGTGACCAAGCTATAGTTCCTTTATAGCTCAACATTAGCCACCTTTAGCTTAGCGGTGGTGACGTGAAGTCATGTGACCGTGCTGTAGTTCCTTTATAGCCCAACATTAGCCACCTTTAGCTTAGCGGTGGTGACGTGAAGTCATGTGACCGTGCTGTAGTTTCCTTTATAGCCCAACATTAGCCGCCTTTAGCTTAGCGGTGGTGACGTGAAGTCATGTGACCGTGTGTAGTTCTTTTATAGCCCAACATTAGCCGCCTTTAGCTTAGCGGTGGTGAGGTGAAGTCATGTGACCATGCTGTAGTTCTTTATAGCCCAACGTTAGCTTTTTACTTCAGAAATCATAAAGTGGTGTGTTAATATGTGGAGATTATCCTGCTAGGGAACCAGTGAGATGATAAATTCAAGGCCAGCTTACAAATATACAAAATAACAAGACCAAGAACAAGAGCACGCTAATTGGGATATAGCATCAAGGCTAATCAGCAACATGACTGTGGGCATAGTTGTGTCAATAGGGTCAAAGTAAAAGTTAGGTTCGACGACTAGGTTGAAGTTATTGGACAATATTTCTCTGATTTCAATTTGTTTAATGTTTAGATGCTGGCTAATCATCCCGGGGAAAATGCTCTGTTGTTGCTTCATTTCCATTCCTCCCTCAATTTAAAAGGGTCTTCAGAAATTAAATGTTGTTAAAAAATGTCTGTTTTGTCATGTTTTTCGACTAGGCTGTGTTTCATTGTGCAACCCTGTGTTGGTAAATGAAAGTCAATAATCCTTGAATAAAAGACTCAGTTACTTTGTTCTTGCTTTGTACACCCTAAGGAATGGGGTGAATGAGTTGCTAATGGATCGGAAAACAGAGATGCTAATACAGATTTGATCTATTCGAGAAACGGATGTCTGATAAAAAACTATGACGCCACATTTATAAATAAAAAATGTATTGCACGCTGCTTCAACGCGCGACCAAACTCCAGCTTTTGTAATTGATTTGATTGAAAGACTCCTAGAAGCGGAAAACTGTGTTGGGGAACATAAATCCACACTATATGAATCCACTATTAACTTAATCTGCTAAATGCAACGTTTTTAGGGTTTTCAATGGAACAAATTTCTCCCCAAATACATTTTCTTTTTCTTTTTTACCTTTATTTATACAGCCAAAAAGCTTAATTGACACCTGGTAAAGACAATGAGCAATAACCCACAGAGATATTATGAATATTTGTGAACACTGAAGCTCTGGCTGGTGAACTAGTAAAGCAAACGGTTTCCAGAAGGGATTTTAAAAGAAAACGCCTACGCTTCACAGGAACGAGATAACATAGCATAACACCATCACACACACGCACGCACGCACGCACGCACGCTCGCACGCACACACACACACACACACACACACACACACACACACACACACACACACACACACACACACACAACACACACACAACACACACACACACACACACACACACACACACACACACATGGACTGAGTTCACGTTGCACAACTCATCTACCTGCAGAGGCCTCACACTTTGCCCTGAGAAACATTCACATGTCTCACACCTGGAGATCTACAGATAGGGGCTGGGATTGACCTCTCATTTGGAATATTATAATAAATGTTTCATACGTTTGGTTATATAACTGCAAGGCAAATACTACAAGCAGTAGTTACACATTATCACAACAACAATGCAGCTTGGTTAGTGTTCCTAAGCTTTAAACTATGAAAGCTAATAAGCAACACAGCTCACGGCATTTCGTGTTATAGTCACGAAATTAATCTATTGATTCGTGTTCACCAACACGATTTCCCATTTTTTTCGTGTCACACAGAACGATTTTAAAAGCAATGTAAATAATAACAAATTAGAAGGAAAAAGAGATTTAAAAAATACAGATTTCAGTATTCTGAGGCTCTGAGCTATTTATTTTTCCTCGCGGACGGCAAAAAACTCAGACATTATACACTTTAAAATAAAAGGGTTAGGGTTAGGCTTAGGGTAAGATATTGAGTTGAAAATGTTTTTATGAACCACACAGCTTCCGACCGGACAAAAAGACGTGGTGCAGGCACGAAACATACTACCAATAATAGAAATACATTGCTTTGAAAATCGTTCTGTGTGACACGAAAAAAAGGGGGAAATCGTGTTGGTGAACACGAATCAATAGATTAAATGTTGTGACAATAACATGAAATGCCATGAGACTGGGTTGTAATAAGTGGTGCAGAGGACGTATTTTTGTAGGCCGACCCTGGACCAAAACCAATGGAATTTTTCCATTGGATTCTGGAATATTGCAGAAAATAATCTCTGCGTTAAACAAACGTTTATGATACTTGCACGTTTTGTTCAATCTCCATAATCTCCACATATTAACACCACTTTATGATTTCTGAAGTAAAAAGCTGATGTTGGGCTATAAAGGAACTACAGCACGGTCACATGACTTCACCTCACCACGCTAAGCTAAAGGTGGCTAATGTTGGGCTATAAAGGAACTACAGCACGATCACATGACTTCACCTCACCACCGCTAAGCTAAAGGCGGCTAATGTTGGGCTATAAAGGAACTACAGCACGATCACATGACTTCACCTCACCACGCTAAGCTAAAGGCGGCTAATGTTGGGCTATAAAGGAACTACAGCACAGTCACATGACTTCACGTCACCACCGCTAAGCTAAAGGCGGCTAATGTTGGGCTATAAAGGAACTACAGCACAGTCACATGACTTCACGTCACCACGCTAAGCTAAAGGTGGCTAATGTTGAGCTATAAAGGAACTACAGCACGGTCACATGACTTCACATCACCCCGCTAAGCTAAAGGTGGCTAATGTTGGCTATAAAGGAACTACAGCACGGTCACATGACTTCACATCACCACCGCTAAGCTAAAGGTGGCTAATGTTGGGCGTGATGACATTTAGTCGTCTCATTTAGACACTTGTTAGCAACTGCCGTTTTTAAATCACCAGTGGAGTATTTACTGATGTACTTTATGTTGTAGAATAAAAATCTCTTCAGTTTGTGTAAACCACAGACCTTATTTCTGGATAACGACCAAAAACACATTCAGAAAACCATTGATCTCCAGGCCCGGGGACAGGAAGTGATTAAATGCTGAGTCAGGTGTTGACATTGGAGTTACTTAAAACCCTAATGAGTCACAAGCTGATACATCAGGATTCCTTCTGATTGTTTGGAAATAGTGTATGCTCTGAATCATTTAGTCACTTACAGTGCCTTGCAAAAGTATTCACCCCCTTGCCATTTTTCCTATTTTCTTGCATTAAAACCAAAAATAATATAATATTTTTGGGGGGATTTTATGGCAAGACCCCACACAAAGTCAGTCAAAATTGGTGAAGTGAAAGAAAAAAAGAGCAGTTTTAAAACATAAAAAAATTAAAACTGAAAAGTGGTGTGTGCATATGTATTCACCCCCTTTGCTATTTAGCCCAAACAAAGACCTTCAGAGTCACACAGTTATTTAAAAAAGTTCACCTGTGTGCAATCAAGTGCCTCATTATCTCTGTATATATACACCTGTTGCAGAAGGCCTCAGTCTTCCATACCACAGCAAGTGGCCTTTCTAAGCAAGAAACCGACACCATGAAGAGCTCTCCAAACAGGTCAGGGACAAAGTTGTGGAAAAGTATGAGACAGGGTTGGGTTATAAAAAAATCTCACAAACTTTGAACATCCCTCGAAGCACCATTAAATCCATTATTTTAAAATGGAAAAAATATGCCACGACAACAAACCTGCCAAGAGAGGGCCGCCCACCAAAACTCTCACACCGTGCAAGGAGAGCATTGATCAGAGAGGCAACAAAGAGGCCGAGGATAACCCTGGAGGAGCTGGTGAGCTCCACAGCAGAGAGAGGAGAATCTGTACATAGGACCACAGTAAGCCGTACACTCCACAGAGCTGGGCGTAATGGAAGAGTCGCAAAGAAAATAAGAAAACATGTTTGGAGTTCTCCAAAAGGCATGTGGAACATTCCCCAAACATGTGGAAGAAGGTCCTGTGGTCAGATGAGACTAAAATTGAACTTTTTGGCCATCAAGGTAAACGCTATGTCTGGCGCAAACCCAACACCTCTGATCACCCTCAGAACACCATCCCCACAGTGAAGCAAGGTGGTGGCAGCATCATGTTGTGGAGATGTTTTTCATCGGCAGGGAAGCTGGTAAAGAAGGAGTGATGAATGGAGCTAAATACAGGGAAATACTTGAGGAACTTGTGTTTCAGTCTGCAGGAGATTTGAGGCTTGGGCAGAGGATTACCTTCCAGCAGGACAATGACCCAAAGCATACTGCTAAAGCAACGCTAAAGTGGTTTAAGGGGAAACGTTTTGGAGTGGCCTAGTCGAAGCCCAGACCTTAATCCAATCGAAAGTCTGTGGTATGACCTAAAGATGGCTGAACACGAGCGAAACCCATCTAACCTAAAGGAGCTGGAGCAGTTTTGGCAAGAAGAATGGAAACAAATCCCAGTGGAAAGATGTGCTAAGCTTATAGACACATACCCCAAGAGACTTGCAGCTGTTATTGCTGCAAAAGGTGGCTGTACAAAGTATTGACTTTAGGGGGGGTGAATAGTTATGCACGCTCATGTTTTTTTTCTTTTTCATTATTATTTCTTGTTTGTTTCACAATAAAAAATATGTTTTGCATCTTCAAAGTTGTAGGCATGTTGTGTACATCAAATAATACAAATTCTCCAAAAATCAAATGAAATAAATGTTTTAATGCAATAAAACAAGGGAAGGGGGGTGAATACTTTTGCATTGTATGTGACAATAGTCTAAGCTGAGGCCGAAATTAGACTACAGCTTTTGCTCAACAGAATAAGCTACGCAGTTTGTTTAAAAAGGCGGGAAAACTACTTTCCCATTTGTCCATGTGTCACGTTTAATGGCACTTGTTTTGATCGGTTTTCTGTGTTCTTTCAATGCATTGGCCTAATAATCTGCCATCTTTGGCCCATTTAGTATGTTTTAGCAAGGGACAACTGAAATTGAGTGTATTATATTGTTTAGTTTTCCAGTTATTGACTGTATAAGTGTGTGTGCAATAAAACCACAAAGACTTCCCAGCTCTCATTCATTCTTTAATTACGACAATCTTTAGAAAAAAGGTGCTGCTTGGTAAGGATAACATTTCTTTTCAATCCTCAAATTCAAAATGAAAAAAAAAAAAAAAAAGCCACAAATAATTTATGATACAATAACAAAAATATTTACATATTCTTTTAAAAATCTGTACAATATTTAAACCAGAAAAAACGTAACATTGCAGGCCAGACTGCAGCCCGGTGGAGGTAGGTTTTCATCATGCTAAGAACAAAGAAATCATCGTCGTCGCTGTCTCGTTGAAACCTCGTTACTTCAGAAAATGGTTAAAACTCCAAGGAGCGTCCGAGGATAATATAAAACTCTTGTTAGAAGACGACGTTTTAACCGGACAGCGACATAAAAAACAGAATTAATTTTCAAGGCAGAACAGGTTTTTACCATTTAAACAACAAAACACCTCTACCTCCATTTACAAACAAACATCATCCTTTGCCGTCTTGTTAAAACCACATATTGACTTCAGGAGGCAGTTATTTAGAACCTGAAATCCCATAAAAATGGGAAATTGAAACGGGAAATTGGTGTCTTCCCCAGAAAATAAAAAAATGTATAAAGCAAATGAGGTTTTAACCAGAGCGACATGATCCAACAGGAAGTCCTGAACAGAATGCATTTCAAGGCAGAACAGGTTTTTACCGTACAAAAAAAAAAAAAACACCTCAACTCTCATTATGTTCAAGTACACTCGAGGAAGAACTCTATTCATAAAAAAACTAAACAGGATGCATTTTTTAAGACATTTAACAAGACAAGCAAATGTTTACCTTACATTTGCACATTTCATGACAAAGACAGCACGCTAATGGAGAGAACATTGGCAATAATTGATATTTAGCGTTACAATAGCATTCAGTTAAACATTCAACCCAATTAAAGATATGTCAGGCTTTTAAATCCAGCCAAGATGAACATGTATAGCGTTCAATTTAACTTTTAAATGGTGGCGTCAGCGTATACTGTGTTCGTATAATAAAAAACACAAGTTTAATTGGACACTTTAAACGCATGGGAATGCTGCTCAGTGGCTTTCATTCATGACACCATGGCCAATCTCATTTTGAAATGGCGTTTTCTTTCTCACGACAAGTGAAGAAAAGAGATTAGATGTTGAGCCGAATCTTGTAATATCAAGAGGGTCAACGACTAATAAATCATAAGGACATTTAAGAAGGTGTTTTTTTCTTAGATTAATAGATCTTTCAATAGTCAAAATGCTTTTTAAATGTACACTTGTTTGCTATAGAAGTAAATATCACAGTATTGTTGCTCGTTGCAGCATCCTCCGAACTTTAACCTTTGAATATCAGGACGACACCGGTTTGTCTCCATTTTTTTTGCATGTGAAAGAATCTTAATGTTTTTTTTCATCTCGACTTTGGCTGATTTGCTACGAAAGCACGACTTTAGGTTCACCTCCCCGGGTTCAGTCTCCTCACAAAAACCTGAATTTTTAATATGGCTACCTCTGAGTTTAAACAATTTATAACAAAATACTTAAATACAAAGTTATTCCCATGTTTTCAACTTGAGAAAACACTCCCGAGCTGAACTTAAGCCGAGCATTGTTATTACTACAGTATTAAACCTGTTTTATTTTAATTACAGTACTGTCATTAACCTGATAACAGAGTGGTGCTTCGGCCTGAGGCCAAACAGGGCTGAAGGCACACTGAAAAACCCTCGTTTCTGATCCAAAATAATTCAAAAAACATTAGATTTTGGATTAAATTGGAATGAACAGAAGTGCATTTGACCAGATAACTTGGAAGCCAGCATCAGACACCTGTCAGAGTGGAGGGATCATGGTTACTATGGCTATAAGACGTCCTGAAAACACAATATTCAAGTTTCATTCAACTCCTGAGCTGATGTGGCTCCCAGTTTTATGGCTTCTGCACCATTTGGTATCCCCCAAAAAGTAGATTCCAAAAGAAACGATAAAGACATTTTTTACATATATTGTCTTTGTCTTTCAGTGTGCGTTCAGCCAAGCTTTAAAAAAAATAAAAATCTGCTCGCTTTGTAACAAAAACCCTCTTACTCTCTACAACAGTCAGCAGTCAAGGCATGAGAATAATTCTGAGGCAATGAGTGTGTTGTGTTTCCGTTGGCAACATGTCTGCTCAGTCCAGCGCTATTATTGTTACAAGAAAGTCCTTGAAATGTCAAACTTTTGTGCGCTCTTTGCAGCATGACGCCATCCTTTATCTGTATCCCCTTTCTTTGTACACAGTCTCTCCCTCCGCACCCTCCCTTGCATTGTCTCTTAAAACAAACTCAAAATCACTGCCTTTTAGCTTCGCAGCCTCTCTAACCGAGTCTTCAGTTGCTCCTGTTTCGCCCTCAGTTTGTCTCTCTTGGATTGAAGTCGATGTCCTTCATCTTCCAAACCGTAAATGCAATCTCTCGCCTTTTTCAGGATCACAACCTTTGACGCCTTGTCGTTGTTGGAAAGTTCGGGCACGTTGTCTCGCAGGTGAACGAAGCAGTTTTTCAGCTCGTTTCTCCGCTGCCTCTCCATGACGTTGTGCGTTCGCCGCCTCTCCTCTTCATCCTCCGTTTCCGTGGAGTTTCGTGACGAGTTGCTGCTGCTGCTGCTAATGTTGTGATGATGACTGTGGCTGTGATACCGCGACGAAGAAGAAGACGAGGAGTTTCTCGACGAGTGATGATATCGTGAAGATCCGTCGCTTCCTCTCGAGCGTTTGTTGGACGAAGGTGGCGGAGAGGCGGGACACGGAGCGGCGTAATTGTGTTGCGATTGGATCTCAAAGTGTTGGCGCTGCTGAGCTCGTTGTTGCTCCTCCTGTTTCTGCTGACGGGCGGACAGGTCGGCCAATGAGGCGCGAGGGGAGGGGCTTGAGGAGCACCGAACCACCGTCACCACGTCTATCTCCTCCTCTGTAACACAAGAAGAAGAAACAAGAGACGGGTTAATATAAGATAGGACTTTATTTATCCCGAAGGAAATTGGTGTGCCAGAGTTACAAAAACACAATAAACAATGTATGATAGTTGTTAGATGAGTTTACAGACACAGCCCCTGGTTTTCTGACCCCTGTGGTAACTTTATCCGCTGGGTGATGACGAGACGACATTTCAAGAAGTGGACACCAATAACAAAAGTGTAGACACTGTACACACACACACACACCAGGCAGCCATAAACGTGCACTAACTGTTGGCAAACGCTGTTAATGAGTCGAGATTACAGCGAAAGTCATAAACAGTCGTTACATTTAGGATGTTTTGGAAAGTGTAATGAAGTAAAATAGCAGAACGAAAAGCTAAAAATTAAAACTATTTTTGTTATCTTTTATATTTTCTTATCAGATTGTTGTGATTTTTATTTACATTATTATATGTATCCCGTTTTTATCTTTACATTTACAGTCTTATTAAATAGTTTTTAGTTTTAATTAAACTTTTATCTGCTTATTTTATTTTTTTAAATATTGTTGTTTTTTTATTTATAATTAATTATATTCCTGTTTTTTTGTGATTGTTATTTTATTTATATATTATAAAGTAAAATAGTAGTTGCATTAAAAGCTAATACATTGTGATTGTTTATAACCAGAGGGCGGTAAAATGGTCAGGAGTTATGGATGTAGCCGCCAAACCTGAGTCACACACACACACAATTATCCAGCTTTAAAACCTCTCATGTGTCAGTCAGTGACTTAAGCCCCGCCCCGCTGCAGATTACAGGTGGGCGTGGCTTCAGATAGACTGTGGGCGGGGCTTAAAATAGACTATGGTCTGGGCTCAGAGCCACTAAACACTAACTGAGATTATCAGAGGAATGCAAGAGATCTGAGAGGAGCGTTCACGCTGATCAGATGCTCCAGGATAAGAAGATTAACCTGGAGTCAAACACGTACTTAACGCAATAAGGGGAGCGCGTTGTTAAAGGTTAAGATAATTAAGGGTTAAAGACTCAAGCTAAAGTCTCATAATAGTATAAAAATACATATTATGATTTATTCACATATTTTACCTCCTTTTTATTTTCTTATTATCATGTATTTCTTTGTTTATTGTTGTTACTTGTACTTGCCTTTATATATTGTTATTTTAACTTGTATCTGCTTATTCTGTTTTTATAATATTGTTGTTATTTATCATCCTTTTTAAAATCTTATTATTGTTTTGACTTGCTGCTGTTGTCATTTAGGTTATTACTACCCCCTTGTCCTGTGTTCCCCTCTCATTGCTGACACCTGGATTTCTTGTTATTACTTACTACTGTTATATGTTGACAATGGGCACTGTCCCTTTGTTGCAACATAGTAAACACCCCACTGAGGGACATTGATTTCCCTACAGGGTGAAGGAAAGCTTATCATATCAAATGAACCCTTATCTGTTGTTATTACTTACTACCGTTATATATTGACCTACTTTTCTTTAGATTGTCTCTATATAACTTTTTCCCATGGATACTTGTAATAAATAAAAGGCAGGGCATCATTGATCAGCACTGTGCCTATGTCGTAAAACATTGAAAAGTGATTTCCATACAGGGATGGATGAAAGCTTATCTTATCTCATAAAACCTTATCAGAATCAGAATACCTTGAATACGTGACTTTTGAGAGGATTTAAGGATTCAAGGGGAGTTATAGGGTGTATTCTCACTGGATGAATAATAATAATACATTTAATTTGTACATATCTACACTGCAGCTATGTACAAACATCTACACTGCAGCTATGTACACACATCTACACTGCAGCTATGTACACACATCTACACTGCAGCTATGTACACATTATAATAAAAGCAACTAATTATTGAATAAGTGAGTTTTGAGTACGTGGATTTGTTATTATTATTATCTCACCAGAGTCGCTGGAGGAGTAGGTGGACAGCTCCCCCCCGGTGGACCCGTAGTCCGACGTGGCCTCTCCGGGCTCGTCGGCCTCCATCAGGTTCTGGCAGTCCAGCGTGGAGCCGGCGATCTCCTCGAAGATGGAGGTGTTGATGTCGGACAGCAGCGGGCTGGAGCCCAGCATGGAGGACACCAGCTTCTCCTCCAGACTCTTGTCTCCGGAGAGGCACTGCCACAGACAGTCCTCCCCCCCTCCTCCTCCTCCAGGGGGGAGCAGGGCTCTCCCACATCCCCTCTTTACTCTCCTGGCTGTGGAAGAAGTCAGAGTTCCAGTTGAGCTGCATGTCCTGGTCCTCCAGCAGGATGTCGGACACGTAGCTCAGCTGGTCCTCTTTGGAGAGAGGCTTGGTGCCGCCTAAACCCGGCTTCATCGGAGGAGACTGAGGGGGCGTCGGCAGACTCTGTAGGTCCTTCATCAAACTCTGGCAGAACTCATCGTCAAATAACAGCGGCTCTGTGTAAAGCCAGTCCTGCGACTGGGAGAAGCTTTGAAGCATGTTGGCAGAATCTGAGGAAGAAAGAGGTAGCGAGGGGTTAAAATCCAGAGTGTTGAAATGTAGTAATCCGAGTTGTAGTGAAAGATTAAACCAGTTCCTCCAGACTGAGACCCGACCCCACTGTGAGCCACTCTTTATCCGTGTTTACATAATCGTAGCCCCGCCCCAAAATGGTCCCCCAAATCACCCACAGAAAAAACTTTTAACACCCTCCCATCCATGTGACATAACCGCAACAGCTGGGAGACCAAACCCAACACCTCTTTCCACCCTGGAAAGTGAATAAAAAGCTTCCCCGGCTACCTGCTGGCATGGAAAACAAAACCCTCAGGATGGAAAAGGAGGCTTTTGTGTTTCCCAGGACCCATTGCTACCGTTTCACAACTTATTTTACATACTAAACCTGCTTTGCTCAGCACAAAGAGGGTAGTTAGCATTTAAAAAGCTCCAAACGCTAACCAGTCAGGACATGCTGCTATAAACCATGCTTTCATAATAATAATAAAAACGCTGTAAAAGCCTTAAATGTAACCAGTAAAAGCTGTAAGTGGAGCAGGCTGAGTGAGGGGAACATCCAGTGGTATTCCTATGGGGTCTTATGGTATGTGCTGTATAGCAGGCAGTGTGTGAGAACAAAGCAGCAGTGTGTGTGCTGCAGACAGCGAGTTAAAGGCAGCCTTTATGTAACATGGCAGCCTGGGAAACCTGAGCCAACAACCTCAAATACAGAGCCGTGTTATACAAGACACTGAAATATTACTAATTAAGTGTTAATGACGCTATTTTCGCACTACTTAAACCCAACACTAAATCAGTGTTAATCCCATATGAAGGCATTCCATCAGTAGGCTACGCAGGAGAGTAAAATGTCAAAAATCTCAATTAAGGTTTAAATGTGATGCCGTAAAGATGTATTAATCATGCTTTTAAAATCAGTGCACACTGTGTGTATCTTTCTGTAATAAAAAAGTGACGCATTTACTCCAAATGTAGTGTAAACACGTGGAAAATTGCTAAATTCTCACTGTTCCTCGATGTAGATTCACTACAGCTGTATACATCACGTCGACTGCATGCTTTCCAGCAATCTGCATTAATACGACACATGTGCACACGGTTTACAAGTGACGCATTTACTCCAAATGTAAATAAAACATACAATTCTCACTGAGGTTTTTCTTTGTGCAGATTCAACTCTTAAAAATCACACTGACTGTATGCTTTATCACCACTTTGTGACAACATGTGCACATTTAAACACGATTTAAACGCATTTACAAGTGACGCATTTACAAAAAAAAACATGTCAACAAGTTTACAGTATCTGCAATGTTTCCTTTGTAATAAAACAGGCGCAAAAGCAGCGGATTAATGCAAATGTAAACCCGCCCTGCCGGTCTTTAAACCTCACATGTGCAAAGCATGGTGTCCCCACGTGAAACCGGCTTTTCTTCCACCACGTACCACACACAATTCACATTTTGCAAGAAACGCATGCACACTAGCACACTAAACACGCATTTATAAGCTGATATGAATGCCATATTAGTAGAATAATATACATTTTTAATGATTTTGCACGCCTTACCTTCAATTGTCCTTACAGGAGAGGGAGTCAAAATGCAGGAAAATGGAAACAAGACAACAATGGAGAAACCCGTGCGTAAATATCCGAGGTAAAATCCAACAAAGAGAGAGAGGAAAAAACTACAAGTGTCTTCTGGGTGAGATTTTCTGCGTGTAAAGTTAAAGAGAGAGCAGGGCAGCATGGTATTTCCTGACAGGATAGTCCCTCCGCGCAGACACACACAGAGTAGGTGTGGCTCGCCGGAGAATGCTTCATATATATCCCTCCACCCGCCTGTGTCCTTCCGCACGCAGCAAAACCGCGCCAAAACAACCAAACGAGCCAAAATCCGACCATGACATCCAAATGTATCACCAATATGTGCGCCGTCGGTTCCTCTTTCGATTTAATCCTGGCGGAAAAAACACGCAAAGGGGCACATTTGGTTAATACGCACTGAAGTAAGGGACTATTTCGCGGAGGGATACGGTGGTAGGCTGGATTCCAGGAAAACGGTGGCGGGTAAAGTTAGGACAGACAGACACACGTGGATTGTGAGAAGAAGCCGGGTGTCTCACTGCCTGTCTCACTGCCTGTCTGTCTGTCAGATATATCTGTGTTATGTATGTGAATTTTTTTCTTAACATTAAGCTGTCTGTGGCTCTTTCCTGCTGTAACGATGCAAATGTCCCCTCTGTGGGACTAATAAAGGTATTCTGATTCTGAATCTGATTTACATACATAACATTCCCCATATGAATGAATGCCATTCTGCCACTAAGTAAAATGTATTAAAAAAACGTCTGAAGTCAGATTTTATGAAGCTTTATTAAATCAGTTTGTGTTAACATTCACATACAGAAACCAGGGTCACTCACTATAATCCCCTTTATGATAAAAGGCACAGAAATAGACTTTCTCTCCGTCATTAGTGAGGAATGTGGCACTCCGGTTTGGTATTTGTATGCATGTTGAAGGCAGGGATTATGTTTTCTCCCCCTCTGTACCTTTATAGTAGTATTCTGTCAGTGAGACATTCAGCAGGTAGACAGGAACATGCTTTGAGAGCCACGTTGTCCACTATTTCTTGCAGGGGTGTTTCACCATCTCCCCCTAACTCCTCCTCTTACTACTACTACTACTACAACCACCAACTATCTCAAACTGTCACCCACACGCTCTTAAAGCAAAATCATATGCAATGCACTGTTAGTTTAAGCTTTCAGACACTTATTTCAAGTTTACTTAACTGATGTTGTACTTGTGCATATGATTTATATTGTGAAATGTAATTTGTATACCTTTTATACATGTTTTTTCTTTCATTTTTCTGTCAAACTAGAAAGAAAACCCCATATTTGACTCCTCGGATGACTTAAAGGCTTGTGTACATGTGATTGTATGCTGTGAAATGTTATTTTTATGCCATTTTAAACAATTTCACAGTGTTTGTTTTGAATTTTTCCCACATTTTTCTGTCAAACCTTTAACAAAATCATTTTCTAAGTCCACAAGTTGACTTTTAGGCTTGTGTACTTGATTTGATGTTGTACAATTGTAATTTGCTTGCAATACATAGGCCTTCACTGTTTGTAAACTGTTTTACATTTTACATTATTTGAAGTGTGTGCGTTTGTCTTTTTGTCCACATATTTGAACATTTTATTGTTCAAACCTGGTAAAAAAAATCTCTTTTATAGACAATCACATGCAAACAAAAGCATGTTAAATAAAAATAAAAACGGTATGTTATAGTAAAGCTTTGTGCATTGGGATGAATGAACCCTCTCTGATACCGCAGCGTTCCTCCCTCTTTTCTCCCTCCATTCCTCTCTTCCTCCTCCTCTACTCTAGCTCGCCCCCCTGCAGATCGTCTCGTGCCTGCACGTTTCTTAAGGGCACGTGCAGAGGCTTCCAGCCAATCAGAGCCTGAGTTCACGTGAGTTCTTCTTGTAACAGGAGCACTCAGTGCTCCTACCGACCGAATACAATCAATCACATCCAGCTCTTTAAATATATACACACACACACACACAAATATATATATACACACACACAATATCATATCTGTATATATGTACATTCATGTTATTTGTATTATTATTAATATGTATTATTATCCCTTTGTATATTCTCATGTGTTTCTGTCAAATTCTGTTGTTGCTATAACACATGCTTTTCCCTACTAGGGTCCATCTTAACTAATATTACATTCTTGTAATAATAACCTCTGCTAATTTATGTTTAAATGGTAAAACAGATGCATGAGTTTGGTCCACACAGAACAAAAGGCTGGTGATTTCAGCTCAATTACAGCCCTGTGTGTCGCCATGCATGTGAATACACAGCTCCTGCATGTTGTTGTTATTCATGCAGAGAAACAGCTCTTTGAGAGATAATCACAGTTGGGGAGTCAGTCATATGGAAACTATTTATGTTGAGTTTAAAGTCTCTCCACATTTCCACAAACGGGGGGAGCGTAATCCTGCAAAAGGGATGAAACCCGGCGCTGCATTTTTAAAAGTGCCTCCTGTTCCCTGTTTGGTTGGTGGCTGCAGCAGCTGATGGAGGGCGGATCAGCACAGAAAGAACATTTGCTCCCAAAGAGAGAGAAATGTGGGTTAAAGTGCCCCCTACAGGCGGCTGGCAGACACATGACCTGGATTCACCTATTTGAACCGAGACACTGTGTACTATTCTCTCTGGGTTCATCTCTGACTAACACACTATTACATTAAAATGTGCATTTTGCATGATAATAACAGACCTTTAAATCCACCCTGAAAACATCCTTAATCACGTTCAGAAGTCCTTTATTCGTCCCACAGAGGATGAAATGTACATTGTTACAGCAAAGTATAGATAGAGACGAAGCACATAGTATTAATAGAAACTATTACAATTTACAGAAGTACACATTCAGGTACATTAGTAAGTAATTAGGTCCATTTAATGGCGTTATCTTTTGTTGGATACACAGACGGTGTTGGAGTGTAACTGAGTACTTTTACTAAAGTAATACATTTATGAAGTACTCAGATCCTTCACCTAAGTAAAAGTACAACAACTATGGTGTCAAAGTACTCCATTACAAGTACAAGTACAAGTCCTGATTTCAAAATACACTGAAAAGTATTGGCATGAAAATATACTTTAAGTACCAAAAGTACTCATTCTGCACAATGACCCACTTCAGATTAATATAAGTGTTATCAGCTCAGAGTCTCTTTACACAGAGGGGACACATGTTCATGTACAAAAGACATGATAACGTGGATTTTGCACAATAGGTGAACTTTAATATTCCTCCACAAACTCTGCTGGGTTTAGAGAGCGATATATAAACTCAGGGAAATCCTCCTGACTAACTTCCCTTCTAGAAGCCAGACTCCCATTGGAGGAGCATTGAAGGACATCAGCGTATTTGAGGTCAAAGCTCAATTCAGTTTAAATTATTCTGCACAAACCTGGTGGAAAAAGATCCAGAGCAGTGAACGCCTCATGCAGCCGCTCTCTGGGAAAATGCACTTCTGCTTTTGTTGAGAAATCTGTGTGAGAACTCCTCTCCAGTATCCATATCATATTCATATTCTGTACAGACTCTAAAGTCCTCTGAGACAAATGTCAAATGTGTGATGTTGGGCTATATAAATAAACTCTGATTGATTGATTGATTGATTGCTAAATCCCCATTTAGCACGCTTTACTTAAAAACAGTTTAGGCAGATGAATCAAGACAGAATATTGTAATGTACTGAACATTAAAAACAAGCTTTGATGAGTTTGTGTGGTCTTGCTTGTGTAATGGCTTTCCTTTAGTGTAATATAATATTTCCTCACTTCAAAACCAAATATCTCGTTAAAATGAGCACCAGAGTAATGAGGATTTAAAACTGTCCATGTGTTGCACATTAAGAATGCGTTGGGACTGTGGAAGTTATGTTTTTAGGAAGTCAACGGTCATGTTTTACAAGCCTGCGGTGCAGAAGCATGAGAAACATTTTACATTCAATCAGCCGCGTGAAGGAAGTCTTCTGAGAGGACTTCTCTTATTGTTTTCTCCAAAAATAATAAAGAAATGTAAGAAAACGTTGCTGCATGAGGACTGTCAAATCTAAAAGGGGAAACCACAGCGAGATAAAATACTTTACGTCTTTTTAAAACTTTGAAATGAGATACATTTAGATTTCTGGGAGAATTCTGAAGATTTAATTCACAAATGTCTCTTCAAGTTAGTCTTCCACAGGAGTTACGACCATCACCACCAAATCCAGTGAGTGTGTGTGTGTGTGTGTGTGGTGTGGTGTGTGTGTGTGTGTGTGTGTGTGTGTGTGTGTGTGTGTGTGTGTGTGTGTGTGTGTGGTGTGTGTGTGTGTGTGTGTGTGTGTGTGTGTGTGTGGTGTGTGGGTGGGTGGGGGTGTGTGTGTGTGTGTGTGTGTGTGTGTGTGGGTGGGTGGGTGTGGGTGTGTGTGTGTGTGTGGTGTGGGGTGGTGTGTGTGTGTGTGTGTGTGTGTGTGTGTGTGTGTGGTGTGTGTGTGTGTGTGTGTGTGTGTATGTGTGTGTGTGTGGGTGGGGGTGTTGTGTGTGGGTGGGGGGTGTGTGTGTGTGTCTGCTAATTCAGTAGCTTCAGCCTGTCTGTCTGCCGACACCCACTGTAGGATGAGGAGTCCTAATAAGGACACACACACACACATTACTGAGAGCGGTAATCCCATTCCCAGGCTGTCTCACACTCCCGGGGGTTGAGTCTGGGTGTGTGTTTGTTAGTGTGTGTGTGTGTGTGTGTGTGTGTGTGTGTGTGTGTGTGTGTGTGTGTGTGTGTGTGTGTGTGTGTGTGTGTGTGTGTGTCCTATTAGCTTTCTGATCTAGTTCACTGGGCCGGTCAACCAGTCGTCGGTCAGTCAGTTGACCTTTGACCCCGTCCGTCAGCAACTTTTAACCAGGCATGAAAAAGACAATCAACAGAGCTGAATTAATTAGTGGAATCATTGAAAGTCAGAAAGTAATTAGTCATGCAAAAAAGAATATGGCTCTTAAATATGGAGATTTCTTCTTTTTCTATGTTTAAAGTTAGGGATAATTTGCAGTGAGGAGGTCATAAATGAAACGAGAACACCTACTATACTTGAGTAAATGTACTATTTTACCAGTTTAGAGGTAAAGAGTCACTTTAATGGAAACCAGTCGGCTTGTTAACAAGTTACGATTCAATGAGTCGGCAGTTAACAATCAGTCTGCCAAATGAGCCTGTTAACTTGTTTATCTTTTAATTTATGAGATATGAGCACTTGAAGACAAGATGAGAATAATCATATCACTGTCTTGCAATCAGCTTTAACCACTACATACTGATATACACCTGAACATCAGCAGGAGAGGACTCTTTAAAGTAGAGACACTACATACTGATATACACCTGAACATCAGCAGGAGAGGACTCTTTAAAGTAGAGACACTACATACTGATATACACCTGAACATCAGCAGGAGAGGACTCTTTAAAGTAGAGACACTACATACTGATATACACCTGAACATCAGCAGGAGAGGACTCTTTAAAGTAGAGACACTACATACTGATATACACCTGAACATCAGCAGGAGAGGACTCTTTAAAGTAGAGACACTACATAATGATATACACCTGAACATCAGCAGGAGAGGACTCTTTAAAGTAGAGACACTACATACTGATATACACCTGAACATCAGCAGGAGAGGACTCTTTAAAGTAGAGACACTACATACTGATATACACCTGAACATCAGCAGGAGAGACTCTTTAAAGTAGAGACACTACATACTGATATACACCTGAACATCAGCAGGAGAGGACTCTTTAAAGTAGAGACACTACATACTGATATACACCTGAACATCAGCAGAATAGGGCCCCTTTAATATATTGTCCTGCACATTATTCAGGCATTTGAATTACCTCTTATTAATCACATTGATTATCATGGAATTTCCTCTCGTGGGATAATAAAGATCTCATTACCCTGCTCTCAGTATGGATTCCCGGCTAGTTCACAGCAGGACAATCCACTTGTCATTTCCACTTGTATAACATGTAAACATCTGTGCCCTGAATGCACC
>JAAOOA010000664.1:50000-52500 GCA_012861695.1 Trematomus loennbergii | reverse complement strand
TCTTTAATGTCAGAGCCAAGATAAGGGACTAGATTATATTTTATAGATTCTAAAAAAACATCAATTTGTGAGCATGGAAATCCTTTATAAAAGTGATGGTAAACTCTGACGATTACCAAGAAAGGGAGACGTCTCTTTTATTATACTGGACATTCTTTGGACTTGATATTACAGCCAGGAAAAGAAAGAACAATACACCAATCAACCAAAAATGTTAGGCAGCCCACCAGCAGCTGTTTTCTTTATAAGTGGTTTTGGGTGGAGTTCTCCCTTAAAGGATTTTAATGGAAGCGAGCGACGTCTGGAGGAAAAGGAGGAAGAGAGCCAGGCGGCATGAAGCTTTCCTTCTGGGAACAGCCTTCATGTGGTGTGTGTGTGTGCGTGTGTGTGCGTGTGTGTGCGCGTGTGTGTGTGTGTGTGTGTGTGTGTGTGTGTGTGTGTGTGTGTGTGTGTGTGTGTGTGTGTGTGTGTGTGTGTGTGTGTGTGTGTGTGTGTGTGTGTGTGTGTGTGTGTGTGTGTGTGTGTGGTTCGGCATACTTGGTGGTACTCATCAAAGGGAGTAACCACAGCTTTGCCAGGAACATGTAAAAGGGCATCCTGTTGCACTTTCTCCAGGGATGTGCATGTGTGTGTGTGTGTGTGTGTGTGTGTGTGTGTGTGTGTGTGTGTGTGTGTCTGTGTGTGTGTCTGTTTATGTGTGTTTCTGTCTGTTTGTCCTTATAAGGAGATAATTCCCCATAGTCTTTAAAAAAGAAAGAAAGTGCAATGGTTAAGATTTGGCTAGAAACATTGGAAACTTATTACCAACAAAATGTGAAGAAGGGAAAATGTTGATGTTATTTCAAAGACGTGTATTGTATTTTTACCCAAAAGGGATGGGATGATGAAACTATTGTCTGCCGCTTGGCGCTGAAGCCTTGTTCTCACCGGAAAGTGGGCGGGGCCGTAATTTTGCCAGGAAGTGACGTAGAGCCGCACACTTGAGTTTTCCCTTAAGCCCCGCTCCAATCTCTCTCTATGCTCAGTTCAAATCAATAAATCTGGATTCGGCTTGTAGTGGATTTTACAACTTTTAGACCCTAATGATTCAAATAATGGATAAAGGAATTTGATCCTAAAAGCCTTCATACTGGGTTGTCGATTTAGTAAAAATTGAATTATCCGCTGATTTACAGACGTCTCCTTCCCAATGTAAGTCAATGGGGAAAAGTTTTTCTTGTGTCCGATGACGTCACGGACTGACTAAAAAGTTGTAGGACTGCCATTATGAACATTTGCATAACGTGCAGCGCTCTTCAATGGGCGGTTCTTATTCTCCAGATTTCAGCTGGATTTGAATGGATGGGAACTGGCTGATCTGGACGAAACCAGTCCGGATCAGCCAGTTCCCATCCATTCATATTACTAAAATCTGGTTTAAAAATGGAGGCAGCCATATTATCCGCTGATATCAAACAGCAGCATGTTGAGTAGATGTTTTGCAAACACTTGGGTTGTGAAGTCATCAAACTAGAACACAATGTAAAGAAACATATCCAACCACAGCTCACTGGAAACCATACAGTTCTGGTTGTGTGTTCAAATGTCACTTTTTTCCCAAGACACAGACAACGTGATGCATCACAACAGGCGTGCGTATTGGTGTTAACAGTCATGGTGTGTGTTGGTGTTAACAGTCATTACATTCAGCCATCCTCCCATCTGATGAATGGAGAACAGTTTCAGATCCTGGAGCTCCATCAGCTGATCGCAGAGCGGAAATCGTCCTTAGGTTGTTTATACAATTAAACCGGCAGAGATACTACAGAACAGAGTCCCACAGTTGTGTGTAAGTGTGTGTGTGTGTGTGTGTGTGTGTGTGCCAAAGCAGATTGAGGCTCATAAGCACAAAGATGTGTGTGTTTCTGAGGGTGAATCACTTACTGTCCGACATAAGTTTACTTAAATGTGTTTCCAGGCGAGAGAGTGTGTTTTAAACTTCTAATTGCAGTGTTTAGCCGGTCCCAACCATAAACATTTATATTTACTTGAAGAAACAAGTGCCTTCATGATGAAAAAATGCCCCTTATTCATTATGAAATACCTCTTCAATAACAAACATCTGCCTCTTTTTGATATTAAGTACATTTGTATCAAAGGGGCTTTGATAGAAACGGGTAAACAAGTAAAGTCTGCGGGAAATCAGCGTGCATAAACGCTTGCACGAAAATTACAAAAATCTGCCTCTCCTGTCCTGCTGATGTTCAGGTGTATATCAGTATGTAGTGTCTCTACTTTAAAGAGTCCTCTCCTGCTGATGTTCAGGTGTATATCAGTATGTAGTGTCTCTACTTTAAAGAGTCCTCTCCTGCTGATGTTCAGGTGTATATCAGTATGTAGTGTCTCTACTTTAAAGAGTCCTGTCCTGCTGATGTTCAGGTGTATATCAGTATGTAGTGTTTCTACTTTAAAGAGTCCTCTCCTGCTGATGTTCAGGTGTATATCAGTATGTAGTGTTTCT
>JAAOOA010000664.1:15000-42500 GCA_012861695.1 Trematomus loennbergii | reverse complement strand
GACTCTCATCCTGAGGGCTTTTCACAGATCATGTTCCTTTAAGAGGAAACTGCACTGTCATTCAGACTCAGTTCATTTCTCTGAAAGGCTTTTTATACACATCACTGAGATCTTTATCTGCATTGCTTCAACTGATACCGGATACCCCTGTTGCAAAATACAAAAGTTAGATAACTGTCAGAGTACATTTTGTACGTTAACGCTCAAATCAAGAGGTTTTCGCTTGTTGAATAAAGACAGACGCCAATAACATATTACATAAACCATATTTTGTGCAAAAAAAAGCAATGGATACACGATTTCACACTATTTCCTTGTGTTCATTAAACAAGGAAAGTCTACAGACATACTGGCTCTGTGACGCTGTATTTGGCACAGAAAGGCTTTGAGCTAAAGCTAACGTTAACATGCTAACATGCTCACAGTTACCATTCAGGCTAAATGTAGCAGGTAATGTTTACCAATTTTGAAGGTCACCTATTATGCAAAATCCACTTTTCCATGTCTTTTCTACATCAACATGTCCCCTCTTCTTCATGTCTTTTCTACATCAACATGTGTCCCCTCTGTGTAAAGAGACTCTGAACGTTTCAGGAACAAAGATCTCTCTCTTTTTGTCCTGATCCATTTATATAAAAACCTGTCTGAAAATGAGCTGATCAGATTTTGGCCACGTTATGATGTCATAACGATGTTTTGGCTTGTGTAACCATTAGCAACTAAGGTAACCCCCCCCTCCCCCACCTTATCACCTGAATTGTATTATCCTCGTATTAGCATTATTAGCATTAGCATTCGCCCAGTGCACAAACGCAGAGAGACTAACTTATTGCAACACAAAATAAAACATGGGAGCGGTGGAGATGAGGAGGTGTCGGCGTTCTGGCGATTTACTCGGAGGCTTCAGTAGAAGCTGCTGGGAGTCCCAGCAGCTTCTACTGAAGCCAGTCCCCAACTCCGGGGACTTCCGGCCGGGGACTTCGGGTGGCAGTATACGCCGTGAAGTGTTTGCGGCCTGCCAGTAAACCCAAAGCAGAAGAAGACGAAGTGACGTCAGCGGCTTCATTTGCGTAATCTTCCCTCAGGGAATTTATTCCGGTGTGAACGCGACCTGTACTAAGTGCCCTGGGGTAATTAGTGCCGGGGCACTGAGTGCCGGCACTTTGGAAACAGGGCTGAAACAGAGGGGATTATGGGTAATGCTGCCATGATCTGTTTGGTGTTTCAGCCAATCAGAGACAGGTTCTGTTCTTCTGTATATATCTGAGACCTATAATATATTGATGAAAAACAGTATAATAGGGGACCTTTAAATTCAGCATGTTATCATCAAAGACCGTACAAGAGAAGTGGATATTATCACTGTGATGTCACCCATTGGTTTTGCATTATGGCCGTCTCTATCTTTGTTTACTTGGAACGGAAGTGACACGAAAGGGTGGAGTTAAAGTCCAACTGAAGGCAGATGTAGATATTTGTAGGTGTTATAATTAACTTTCATGAACTGAAAGCAGACTGTGAAAGTGTTAACGTTATAAGACAAAATCACATTCGAAGCGAACTGCCAATCACACGTTTGCTCCACCCTAAAGCATTAGTTGTTCATTTTGCTCTAAATGGAACCATCATTTACAAAAGGAACATTATTCTGTGTTGTGGAGGACTAGAAACGAGCGATTTAACCTATAAACTCATCAGTATAAAATGCTTTAATGAGTAGTTTTCTCATTGACTTCTATACAATTGGACCTCTTTTTGCAATAAGTGGTCGCTCATTGCTGGCCGTTAGAAATACATAATTTGAAGGCACTTCCCCATTGGCTTTACTTTGAAGACTTGGACAGCGTGCTGTATTTGCTAATTAGCTGAAAGCACAGCTGATAATGATGGGCGTGCAATTCGTTTTTTTGGTAATGTTGACCAAAGTAATCAGGACTTAGAATCCTCAGGGTACAATTAATGGGTGTACCAATGGCTATGGCAATACATCTAATACTTATTTATATAAATAGTTATCACCGCAATAAACCGTATTTAATTTAGTCTTAGTTTACATTATTTTATTTCATGTACATAGACTTCTTGCACTACTTTTTATTTTGTATTTTTGTATTTTATTATATATGTTGCATTGTTGGAGGAGCTCAGGTCAGAAGAATTTCATTGCCATTTCTACACTGTATGTGCATATGACAATAACACCTTTGAATCTTTGAATAGTACAAAGGCCATTGAGGGAAACATTAGGATTTGGAGCTTACAAATAAATAACTTCACTTTCTGATAAGAAAAACACACGAATGACATGGCACACAAATCACTTTTTTAATATCAATAATGTCAAACATTATATCATCATACAGGCCTATGCATCCTTATTATTACCGTATATAAAATGAAATACTTGACTTTGAATAATTAGTGTTTGGTATGTTTTCCATCTACTACTTCTCCCATTCACAAATCAGAAATCAAATCAGAAATTCTATTAAAGGTGGGGTAGGTAATTCACTTCAGAAACACTTTTTGTTATATTCCATGGAATGCTCTTAACATCCCGATAGCAATGAATACATTAAATGCTTTGACAAGAAATACATAAAAAAATGTCATCTGTGGAAGCCGTAGTACTGTAAAAAGCACGACCAATCATCTGAGCCGGCTCGGCTAAAATAACTGGATGGCCTACCTGCCTGTCAGCCTTCCATCTGTGCACAAACTTATCTCGTGCCCTCATTGGTCATGTGCACGTTCATGTGTGTTGGAGGAGGGGCTCTGTAAAGGCCCTGACACACCAGGCAGTCACCAGAGAACTCGCCGACATCCGACACCGACAGATCCATCGACGAGTTCTCCTGCGTCTGGCCGTGTGTCGCACTGAAATACACCGCTTTACTTCAGCCGAGCACGTACGAACTGCGCATGCGTGAGTGGCAATAAGTGCCCTTACCAGCAGGCGGTGGTAGTGTGTATTCGTCATTCAAAATAGGCAACAACCGGAAGAAAGAGAAGAAGAACAGACTGTGATATAAACAAACAGCAAATAGCGTGTGTGTTCCATTTTCACTCTCGTCCATTGAAAACATGTATCGTGCGGCACTGGGGATATCAGCCATTGGAGTGTTGCTTGTGCAACACATTATCAAGAAACAGTATCTCAAGAGGCAGAAGCGACGAATTACGAGAAACCGCACTAAATGGGTGAAATCATGGATACTGCAGCGAGAGGCTCATGGGGCTTTCCCGAACCTGTGTCGAGAGCTGGAGTTACATGAAAAGCCAGATTTCCGAAATTTTGCTCGGCTTTTTCCTGTTCAGTTCCACATGTTGGAGGAACTCCTCACTCCAATCATCCAGAGGGAAAACACAACTACCGGGATTGTATCTCCGTGGGGACACGTTTGATGGTTACGCTGCGATTTTTGGCAACAGGTATGCAAGCTAAAGATGTTGCTATATTTGAAATTGCAGCCAGCACTTTGTATATTATTGTATATTGTGCTTTAGTAGTAATACCGCAGTGTAATGTAGATGTACTAGTGTAAGTACAAAACCAAAGTACCAAAGTACTGCTTGGTTGCTTGAGAATTTACCAAGGGATCAATAAAGCGTTATCTTCTTCCTATAATAATGCATGTTAAAATATTTCATTATTATATGTTGTATCATTTGTCTGAATCTTCATAGTACTTAAAGTAATCAACTATCTTGTAAACTATAACCTGTAGTTTTGTAGCTAATGAGTGTTTTGTTCAGCTGCTTGTGTAGATAACTCAGTTATGTGTTTGTTAATATTTGCAGGGGAAAGCTTCAGGAGCCTTTCCTACCAGTTCCGAGTGGGAGTGTCAACCATCCGGCAATTCGTTCCTGAGACCTGTACAGCCATCTACGAGGTTTTAAAAGAGAAATACCTGAAGGTATGTGTGGATACTTACTAGTTTTACTGTGCAAACGGTATGTAATACAGTGAGGTCTGTAGGCATTTGAACAGCAAATGTTTGGTTTGCCATATGAAACATGGCTCTTAAAAAATATATGTTTTGTTTTTCAGTGCCCAGACACAGTGGAAGAGTGGCAGCAAGTAGCTGATGGATTCCAGGCTCAGTGGAACTTCCCAAACTGCCTAGGTGCCCTGGATGGGAAACACATCAACATCCGCCCCCCTCCAAGAACTGGATCAACTACTACAACTACAAACATACATTTTCCATTGTGCTAATGGCACTGGTCGACAGCAACTACAAGTTCTTGTATGTCGATGTAGGTTGTAATGGGAGGATTTCAGATGGTGGTGTGTTTGGTGGATGCTCACTGCAGGATGCCTTGGAGAATAGGACATGCAACATCCCTGCACCTGCACCACTTCCTGCTTCTGACGAGGCGGTTTGTTACCACATTGTGGCAGATGAGGCATTTCCCCTGAAAGAGTACCTCATGAAGCCCTATCCGAACCGCAGGCTAGCTGTAGAGGAACGCATCTTCAACTACAGGCTGTCGCGGGCTCGGAGGGTGGTAGAAAATGCCTTTGGCATCCTAGCCAACCGTTTTCGGGTCTTCCTAACCACCATAAACATTCAAGACACTGCCAAAGTGGAGGCCATTGTTTTGGCTGGCTGTGCTCTGCACAACTTCCTGCGCACAGAGAGCTGTAGCGCATACATGGCGGGAGTTGTTGACCAGGAAGGACCCGATCATGAAACTGTCCCAGGAAGCTGGAGACAAGACCCTGACCTACGGCAAGCCACCCTGCCACCCACCACCAATAATTCAGCTCGAGCCAAGCAGCACAGGGATGAACTGTGCCAATATTTTAACGGTATCGGTGCAGTGCCTTTTCAGTGGGATAAGATATAGTACCATCTTTTTCTCCATGGTGGTTTGGCTCATAAAGGGGTTGTGTTGTGTTGTGATATTATCCTCAAGCTTTGGAAAGTGTATTCTTTGAATGCAGATTTGGGTTCTGCCCGCTCTGTTGATAAAGCTCATTCTAATGTTGTGTTATGTGTGTCTGAAGGTACTAAATAAATGTTTGCATTGCCTATCCTGCTATTTGTGTTTATTCTTTTAATCACACAGCGATAAGAAACAATAACTATGTGCCTACATAACTGTCAGTTGCAGCCCTAGCATTAGTATTGGTTATAGTAACAGCTACAACATTAAAATACTTCTAGGCAGATTGAGGAGGATAATGGGAGAATGAACAGAGGGGCAGAACATCCATCTGAATAATAATAATAACTTTATTTGTATATCACCTTTCATACAGGGGATTGCAGTTCAAAGTGCTTACATCAGTAAAAATAAGACATAAAATCTGTGTAAAACAAGCAGCAAAGCATAAAGTGGGATAAAATAATGCAGATATATTATATCAATATATAGATATTGTAATCCCAACAGCCCACCTTGTTTATGGTTTGATTCAGTTTAGTAGAATATAAAATACATGAATGATGAAAATGAGCACATAAAGTGCAGACACACTATACTATTCACCTGCATAGTCTAGAGAAGGCTAAGATCCTTATTATGTACTTGGGTAACCCTCTCTGGCACATTTTGTCAAATAATTTGAAACAATGAAACACAGAAACATGGTGGAATTATGGCTTCTATATTTTTGCTATAATGTCTTTTAAAGCAGCATATCTGTGCCGTGTTTTCTTTTAAAACCAAACTGGTTGTCAGCTGTGGTAATATACCTTTCCAGCCTATCCAACAGGGTCAATACAAAAGGAATATGATCTGTAGTGGCCAACTCATATCAAATGTCAATGTTGTCAAGAGAAGCGTGTGCATCAGCTGTGCATATACACTGATCAAGCCATTATACAGTATGCCATGCTTCACTAATATATGTAAAGCTTTTATCAGGTATTAGAGATTTACATGACAGTATGAGATTATTATCGTCACAAAAATACAGTAAACATTTGCCAAACAGAGAGTTATCATCCGAAATGTCAGCATTGAAGTTCAAATGAACTGCGGTAGACAGTATCTCATGTACTTAGATACTGTACTTAAGGACAATGTTGAAGTACTTGAGACAAATCCTGCAACTTCATACTTCTGCTCCACAACAGTTCGATGATGAAGAAACCATCACGTCTGAAAGGCTACATGAATAGAGGGGCAGAAAACCGTCTTGCACATTTACATTTCAATCTTGAACAAAGAACAGCGGTAGACAGTATTCATGTACTTAGACACTGTACTTAAGGACAATGTTGAAGTACTTGAGACTAATCCTGCAACTTCATACTTCTGCTCCACAACAGTTCGATGATGAAGAAACCATCATGTCTGAAAGGCTACATGTGAATAGAGGGGCAGAAAACCGTCTGGGACATTTACATTTCAATCTTGAAGTACTTGAGTCTTAATCCTGCAACTTCATACTTCTGCTCCACAACAGTTTGATGATGTCATCGATGTCCATCACGTCTGAAAGGCTCATGAGAATAGAGGGGCAGAAAACATGGGACATTTACATTTCAATCTTGAACAAAGAACAGCGGTAGACAGTATGTCATGTACTTAGACACTGTACTTAAGGACAATGTTGAAGTACTTGAGACTAATCCTGCAACTTTATATTACTGCTCCACTCCCATTCAGTGTACTTTATACTGCGCTACATTTATTTGATAACTTCAGTTAACTTTGAAGATTCGGAACACTACAAAATGTAATCAAGACATATTTTATCATGTATTATTATAGGTTAAGATAAAATGTTATTGATCCCATGGTGAATTTCCTAAGCTACCCAGCAGTATATAATGTAATTTAAATCAGCTCCTCCACTTCAGCTCTCTGAAGCAGAAATAAATCATTCTATGTTGTGTTATGTAATGGCTGTAGTATGAAGGTACGAAATAAAGTTTTGCATTTTGCGGTATAGGTAGAAAGTGGTTTATTATCAAACAATATAATACAAAAAGTAAACTATCAACAAAAATACAATACAATAAAAATGCTATGCAATCAAAAAAAAAAATGTTATTGCCACAACTGTCTGTAAAAAGAATTAGACATTTAAAATGAACTTAAAAAAACAAAAACATGTTTAGACAACACAGTGAAATGTCTAGAGACAAGTGTATGTACTCGAGGTTTGCATGTGCTGGAAGAAGCCATTGTCCATGTAAATCAGGTAGGGTCTAATCTGATCAGGTGGCAACAGACCAAAGTGTGCTCAAACACTTTGGCATGGGCCGCGAGTACGTCATCAACTCCACTCGGGGCCAACTGTGCCAGAGTGTTTGTGATCCCGCCAGCAATGTTTGTGATGCCTCGACGATGGACTCCTCCTGCAAATCCTGCATCATCCTGCGCTTCGCCGGAGTCCTTCCATTGCTGTGTGTGCTTGGCCTCTCTCCGAGCGGTGACGGTGAGGGTGCCGGTGCCGGCGCCGGTGTGGTGCAGATGGTGGATTCTGCCAGGGGACTGCAGGGCTCAGCATCAGTGTGGAAGGACTCCTCAGTGGTGCTGGACATGCTGGTTTCACTGCTGGTGCCACCGAGGGGTGATTCTGCAGCCACCGGACGTTCCTTAAAAAATGTTAAATAAATTCACAGTTAGTTGGATTTAATACCATGGCTTCTTAAAACTGTTTACTAAGCATTCATAACAAAACAATACCCTGAAATGTGTGTGCCATTAGTCGGGGTGTGGTCAAGTGTGAGAGGCACATTGTAGACACATTGTGATGGCTCTATTCAGATGCTAAAACGTACTTCTAGAAGATTCAGAACACTACAAAATATAATCAAGACATATTTTATCATGTATTATTATTATAGGTTAAGATAAAAGCATTATTGATCCCATGGTGAATTTCATAAGCTACCCAGCAGTATATAATGTAATTTAAATTAGCTCCTCCTTTACCAGCTGCAACATTAAGGTGATGATCACATCAATAATTATAATACAATAATATATATATTATTCTGTTATTTTTATATTTACCACTGTAACCACCACATGAATGCAAATAATGTTTTTGTAATTGAAAGAAGCAAGAAACACTTATTTGTACTCAACAAATAAAATAGTTACCGTGAAGGTGAGGTTGGAAGTACTCTCCTTCCTTTTGTGAAAGGCTCCAGAAACTGCAGCCTGTTCAGGAACCACTGTTGTCTGCCGGTCATTGGCGTAGCACAACTACCCGAAGAGGCAAGTCTCCGGTACCGGGTGTACTGGGTTCGCAGAGAATCCCACTTCTTCCGCAGCTCTTTCTCTGAAGCACACAAATAAAGGATGTAAGCATGGTGGCTCAAATCATATCTATATGCAGTGCCAAACAAGTAGCAACAGCTACCAACAAGATAACAACAAAACACAAGGTTGAAATAACAAATTACATTTCACGTACGCTGGCAAAGCAATAAAAAACCAACAGTTTCTGCTCAAGAGCTCAATTGATGAAAAAAGATAATCTTACCTGAGAAACCAAGTTGCGATTCTATCTCTCGCCAGAGTCCCGTTTTCACGATTCGGTTGGAGTACTTAGCCTCTGTAATATCGTACAGAGCTGGCCTCTCCAGGACCAAATTGATGAACAGTTCTTCGATTTCTTGATTCCAGATCGCCATGATGATCAATACACCGATGAGATGAAAATGAATAGCCATCTGTGTGTGTGTGCCTTCTTAAATCATTTGTTTACGTCCCTCACTTCCGTTTCGCTTCTCATTGCTAGCTGAACAGCCAATCAGAGTGCTTTCTTGGCCCGATAGCTTGTGGTCGACACCCGGCCGATTCAACATGTTGAATCGGCCGGGTGTCGACCATGAAAGGCCAAATAAGGCGTGTCACGGCCGAGGGTTCGGGACACACCAAATTGACTTTGGGCGACAAGGAACCCGTTTTCACCCAACAACGCAAGACGGCGATATCGGCCTGGTGTGTAGGGGCCTTAAGGAAGTGGCAGATTTTCTCCGGTTGTGTATTTTCAAATTCTAGCGCACTTGAGCTGGTTTCTCCAAAATTACCTACCCCACCTTTAATATGTAACAAATATATTCCATTTCAGAGCAGAAGAAGAAACAACTCTGCACATACATCGTTCAGCAGTGCACAGTGAAGCTCCAACATAAAACTGTATGAACAAGCAATACTTTGAAATGCTAAAGTCTGTGTGTGTGTGTGTGTGTGTGTGTGTGTGTGTGTGTGTGTGTGTGTGTGTGTGTTGTGTGTGGTGTGTTGTGTGTGTGTTGGTGTGTGTGTGTGTGTGTGGTGTGTGTGTGGTGTGTGTGTGTGTGTGTGTGTGTGTGTGTGTGTGTGACTGGATCATTTACTAAAACATGTAAAAGTCTCTTGGCTGGGAATTTGCGTTCGTCAAAGCCTTTTCTTGAATGGTTTTAAGGGCACATAAAACCAGCCTCACAGACACAAACCACTTCTCCATTCAGTTCCTTAAAACTTGCTCATTCATGCCACAGGAAAAAGGAGGAAGAAGAAGAACGGCCTCCGCTCTCTCTTCCTCTTTCTGCTTAATAATAGAAAGTAAAGGACGTTCTGGAACCTGTGTGTCGCAAGTGTTGAAAACTTGTTGCATGCAGACTGCATTTCTTACGCCTCTTTCTTGGAGAAAACCTCGCTGAAACATGTTCAAGTCAGCGGAGAAATTTGAAGAGTTGGTTTACGGAACAACTGCTGTGCTTCCGTTTTAACAAGCATGTCTGTGATCGCTGCAACATATTCATTCAGGAAACAACGCATCCTTTTTCAAAGCTTCTTGAGGGAGAGTTTTGTAGAATTCACTCGGCATGTTCTAAAAAAGATGCTGATTTATGTCCAGTTGGATGGAAAAACGATCTTTTAAGGATGCTTTAAGGTTTTAGATCCATGAGTTGAGAGATCTATGGCCAGGTCAAAGGATGGGTCAAATGCAGAATGTACATTTCCCCTCTCTGGGACTATTAAGGGTAATAACAACACAACAACAACAAAAAATATATATATATATGATACAGGGTGTTGCAACTATGGACATTTAGCACGGATTAACTGTAATTAACCATGCACACTGAAATAATGTCATGAACCCTTGTATTTCAATAAGGACTTCCTGTTCTTGTGTGACTCTGGATTATAGCGTACACTGGAAGAAATGCTGTTAAACGATAATGAAAACAAGGTGTTTTCACTTGAAATAAGTAAAAAAATCTGCCAATAGAACAAGTGAACATTAGCTTGGTAAGATTTCTTGAAATAAGAAGGGATATTTAGATAAATCAGATCTTGTAATTAGCTGGAGAACTAATTTTGAACTATATTTTACCAGAATCAGGAAATATTGTGTTGCAAATGCTCCAAAGTGTTCTGTTTTCTGATGTTATTTGGTGATATGAAATCTGAGATACGACTCAAAATAAGATGTTCTGACTTAACAAGATGATGCATGATTGTCTAAAAACAAGACCTGATATCTCACTGCAGTGTTACTTCTGAAGTTATTGTGTCTTATATCAGGAGTAGAGACATATTCTGACTAGATATTAGACAAATATACATGGCAAGATTTAGAGTTTTTGTATTGTACTCCCTTTTGTTTCGTACCCCTTTGAAAGGTGCTATATAAATAAACTTGCCTTGCCTGACCTTGCCTTTATCAAATACACTTATTACACAGATAAGGATGTCATTTATTTAATACATTATTACCAAATATTATACAAAACGTTTATTTATGCTTTGTACAACTTCATATTTCAGTGCAATTGTGGCTACAGGAAAGGATGCTTTTCACATGAAACTAGATGAACTGCATGGTTAGCATTAGCATTGTTAGCAAGCGACAAATGAACAGTCAAAGAAAAGATCTCCATGCACCACATAATTTACAACCAAAGAGAAAGGCAGTATTTAAAAAACATTAAAGTGGATAAGCAGCATAACGGTTTATTTACCCCTTACTAATTGCTTTGACATTTGAATTTGCCCCAGATGCTCTCTGGTGACGTTCTGGGTATAAAGAATCCTTTTTTTAAGATTATTTTCATGACATTTCACGGATAATTTGGTATGAAGGCCTGAAGCCAGCCGAGAGCTTTGAGTGTTTCCCGCCTGATGAGCAGAAGTGGGAAGTAGTGGAGTACAAATACTTTGTTACTGTACTTAAGTACATTTTTCTGGTATCAGTACTTTACTCCACTACTTATTTTTCTGACGACTTTTTACTTTGACTTCTTACATGTTGAACCCAAATACCTGTACTTTCTACTTCTTACATGTTGAACCAAATACCTGTACTTTCTACTTCTTACATGTTGAACACAAATACCTGTACTTTCTACTTCTTACATGTTGAACACAAATACCTGTACTTTCTACTTCTTACATGTTGAACCAAATACCTGTACTTTCTACTTCTTACATGTTGAACACAAATACCTGTACTTTCTACTTCTTACATTTGAACACAAATACCTGTACTTTCTACTTCTTACATTTGAACACAAATACCTGTACTTTCTACTTCTTACATGTTGAACACAAATACCTGTACTTTCTACTTCTTACATGTTGAACACAAATACCTGTACTTTCTACTTCTTACATGTTGAACACAAATACCTGTACTTTCTACTTCTTACATGTTGAACACAAATACCTGTACTTTCTACTTCTTACATGTTGAACACAAATACCTGTACTTTCTACTTCTTACATGTTGAACACAAATACCTGTACTTTCTACTTCTTACATGTTGAACCAAATACCTGTACTTTCTACTTCTTACATGTTGAACAATACCTGTACTTTCTACTTCTTACATGTTGAACACAAATACCTGTACTTTCTACTTCTTACATGTTGAACACAAATACCTGTACTTTCTACTTCTTACATGTTGAACACAAATACCTGTACTTTCTACTTCTTACATGTTGAACCAAATACCTGTACTTTCTACTTCTTACATGTTGAACAAATACCTGTACTTTCTACTTCTTACATGTTGAACCAAATACCTGTACTTTCTACTTCTCACATTTCCCAAACAGGCTGGTTCCTTTAGTTTGAATGTGTGTTTGGTGGCGTGATCATTATTATTTAGAGTCATTGCGTGCCTATTGATTTGAACACGATCCGTGTATCCATCATTTCCTGGTCTTCTCTAAAGAAGAGGGACCAATGAAAACGTTGTCATGTTGCCGTTGTTCAGCATGGAAACATTCATTAGCTAACAATGACATTATTGTTCTATTAATATAAAGGGAGGTCAGGTACTCTTTAAAACAGCTGCTAGTTATGGGTACTTTTTACTGAAGTACATTTCAAAGCCCTCTTTACTTTTACTTGAGTAAAGAAGTTTAGTCAGTACTTCTACTTTCACCAGAGTATTTTTAAACACGAGTATCTGTACTTCTACTTGAGTAAAGGATGTGTGTACTTTTTCTGTTTATGGTACAGTTACACTACTCCTATTGTCAATCCGCCAATATTGTACACAGACGTAAACAAACTGTCCTTTTGAGCGAATCGAATCCCCCGCAGGCCTCCGAACAAACGCTCACAGAAGCTTCTTTGTTTTAACCCGTTCAGCCCGTGGAGACGTTTTCTTGCGTCTCATCACATGTCTGTTCCTCCGGTGCTCATTACATTATAAAGGGAAGGAGCTCCAGGAGGTTTTAATGTCACGGTCACTGGCACGTCTCACTGAGGGACATTTGGGTCTCGGGACCACATTTATCGTTTAACTCGATTTAATACATGAGTGAACACACTGTACTGAGAGCGAGTCCTCAGGTTTGGAAGAAAAACAACATTGATTTCAAAGAATAGTAATAATAAAGCTGTATTTATACAGCACTTTTCATACAACACGTGCAGCTCAAAGTGCTTTACAAAATGACACATCACAAGTTAAAAATAAACAACAAGAAAATCCCTCAGATTATTTGTTAAGAACTTGAAAGGTACATGCAGCAAAATATAACATTTGATCAGGTTAAGAGACACAAGGAGGTAAACAACACATATATATAGTGCTCATAGTGTCCATGTTGATTAATAAACAATAATCATTAGAATAAGAACAACAGTTTAGTAACAGTACAACATTAACTAGGTAGCTAGGAACCAACACAAACACACATCTTTGGACATCAATTTCCAAACTCTTAATCCGGAAAGATGTACAGTATAAGGATGTTGAAATAACAAAACGTTTTATCTTTATTCCTCTAAATATTTATACATATTGGCATTTTAGCAGATTGTTCCATCCTTAATACTTCGTAGCTTCATGCCTCACAGAAGCAGCACAATATGGAATTCTCTGCCATCACAGGTTTGGAAGAAAAACAACATTGATATCAAAGAAAGTGCCCATATTGATTAATAAACAACAATAATTAGACTGTAACTGAAGTACATTTCAAAGCCCAAACTTCTTTACTTTTACTTGAGTAAAGAAGTTTAGCAGTACTTCTACTTTTAGAGTATGTTTAAACACGAGCATCTGTACTTCTACTTGAGTAAAGGCTTTACTTCTGCCCTCTCTGAGAGTATGGAGTTCATGTGGAGAGACAGAAGAGAGAAGACGTCGTCTGAGTCCAGCCGCAGTCTTTGGAGTTTGGCAGGACATTGCCGGCGTTCCCTGAAACTTGAACTGTGGAGGATTCTAGGAACTCCAGGAACGAAAGAGGAGGAGGCGTGGAGTGGAGTGGAAAAAGGGCGGGAGATCAGGGTGAGTGCGGTGGAGCGGTGTTACCGCTGGGGTTATTTTTAGGACTACAAGAGGAAAGAGAGGGAGAAAGAGATGCAGAGACAAAACGTTTTATCATTAGTGCTCTAAATATTTACATAGTTCTATCCTTAATGTGCTTCGTCGTAGCTTCATGCCTCACAGAAGCTACACAATATGTCATTGTCTGCCATTACAGGTGTAGCCTGTACATCGAACAAATTAAATACAAAATGTTAGCTTTTTGCCATTATGAGGTAGCGTTGGGTTCCTTGGAGTTTGTCATCAACCTTTCCCCGTTAGCATTCCTTCATTTATTCATTTAGGAATTCGATATAAAGTGGTGAAAACAGTGAATGAAGCAGTTTCTCCCTGCATGCTATTCGGCTATTCACAGAAGTCGCCTCCTCTCCATAACAAACAGATTAAAACCTGTAAAAACACTGAATAAAACCGTTTCATGTTAAGGGGGCTACAAGGGGCTACAAGCTAAGGGCTAACGTTTGGTCAGCTTTTAACGTAAGACCCCGACATGCAGGAGAGTTCAGAAGTGTCCCAATTATCCCCAGAAGTCGATTCCTCTCTAAAGCTAACAGAGCTTTTCAGACGGATGATTATGACGAGCGTGCATGCTACTCATGCTTCAAGTTGAACTTTAAAAACCTTTGCTGTTATGAAAGCAACCACGAAGAATATTATTATGTTGTTGTGTATTTCCTTCAATTTGTTTCTATGCTCTGTTAGTATTGTCTTATACGAAGAGTCATTTCACTTATTTTCTGATTTGGCTTTTTACTTTTTTTAATTGACAGTTGACTCTAAATATGTTTTAGTATTATTAACTTCTCGTGGACCCCAGGACAAGCAACCGCTTTGTGAAAGCTGATGTGAAACTATTAAAACATAAATAGAGAACTAAAAAAAGAAATAATTACAAACAAATGGTCTTTTCCTCTGACTTCATGTCCAAGATCAGCTGATACTTATAAAGAACACACACACACACACCACACACACACACACACACACACACACACCACACACACACACACACACACACACACACACACACACACACACACCACACACACACACACACACACACCCAGACACACCCACACACACACACACACCACACACACACACACACACACACACACCACACACACACACACACACACACACACACACACACACACACACAGTATAAAGGGAACATACTGTGATGGTTGGACACGTTTGGACGCTCCTCTCCCTTCACCATATTTGGCATCCTGTTGAAGCCTCACACACACTCTCACACACACTCTCACACACACTCTCTCACACACTCTCGCACACACTCTCGCACACACACATTCCCCTGCTGTTCCCTCTCTATATGACTGGGCCTGAACCCAAGAACCTGACGACCTCCTCCGCTCCTCTTCAGGTTCTCTGGGAGATCTTCTGAGAATCCAACGCAGCAGCGACTCTCTTTAAGGACAGCTGGTTGGTGGGAGATGTTTCTGCTCCATGTGACGAAATGTTTTCACGGAGAGACACTGAGCTGCAGAGGCTTTCTATATATGACAGTGTTAAAACTGAACCTGCTGCACATCATATGCATGTTGGAAACAAGTTAGAGAATGATGGAGTAACTTTACAAATGAACTAACGTTACGTCTGAAGATATGACGTATAGTTGTTTGACAGAAAAAGCCAAATGCAGGCAGAGTGTATATTTACAGTGTTATGGTGTGTGTGTGTGTGTGTGTGTGTGTGTGTGTGTGTGTGGTGTGTGTGGTGTGGTGCGTGCGTGCGTGCGTGCGTGCGTGCGTGTGTGTGTGTGTGTGGTGTGTTGTGTTGTGTGTGGTGTGTGTGTGGTGTGTGTGTGTGTGTGTGTGTGTGTGTGTGTTGTGTGTGTGAAAACTGCAGGCAGTGCTTTATGAAAAGAATCATCATAGCAATGCTTTTATGGCACTTTTTAAAATACAGTTGCAGCTCAAGACAAACAGAATTTAAGACATTCAAGTCAAGTTAGAGGATAACACACATTAGCACACATTCAGCTATTTCAACATTATACATACATGAAAAGTATATATTTTTTTTACAAGAACTGAAATTGTCAGTATTCTAATTTCCCAGTAAAGCACTCGATGAACCGCCATGTGTTTCTGCAGAAATGGCGCGGACGCCTCTGGTTGGTTCCTCGCCTCAGAATAAATCAATGTTCTACTATGTCACCGGGCGGAAAAAGGATCTGTGAAATGCAGCCGAGCGAGGTCAGGGCGTTGAAATCCAACACGCCTCTATTTCAGGAAGGAATGTGTTGGTCCCCTCTCTGCAGACGAAAATAAAATAAAAAGATTGGTCAGGCTTCGTCACACCTGACTCTGAAAGTAGGTTAACTTCAAGAGAGAAAGGCTATCAAAGGTTACTCAAACCATTACCTTTACTCTCTCCTTCCAAATGACTACTTTTGAACAAACAGATCCTAAAAACTGGATTTTGTTATAAAACGTCACCTTAAACTGTCTGAAGGAGCTATGGGAAGTGTTTAAAGAGATTGAAATGAATGATGCATGAACTGTGTCATTTTGTTCCGGAAGTAAACAAAGGATTCCAATGAAGGCGTGAGAAACTCAGTCTTCACTTTAAAGTAAAGGAAGTAATACCACGGTGTCGAACATTTCTCTGTTACGAGTAAAACACCTTAGTAAGTAAAAGTACATATTCAGCATCAAAATGTCCTTTAAGTACCAAAAGCACTCATTCTGAAGATTGCAGAATAATGTATAATATATTAGTTTGTATTGACTTGAATGTTGCAGCATGTAGCTTGTGACTTTCACGAGGGGTTCAATAAAGTTTTTTTAAAACTATAATCATACATGATTTAAATATTTTTGTATTATTAATATGAGTCTTAAAGTCTGAATCTGAGAATTGGAGAGAAAAGTACAATATTTGCCTCTGATATGTCGAGGAGTAGGGTAATGAAGTGGCAGGAAATCGGAATATTCAATATAGTACTCTGGTTTCTCTACTGAGCTGCATCATCCAGTTGTTGAAAGCTGTTTTTTATTTGATTCCAAGGTATTTACTACCGGAAACCACAGAAGCTGTAAACTGAAACATTCGAGAGCAGCAGAAACCCTGTGAGTGGCATCAGAGAAAATCTGCAGAAAATATACAGAAAAAATGTTAAATAATCCAGAGAGTGATGCTGAACTCTGGACTCTCACTGCTCCCTGCTGCATGGAGACAGCCTTATACAGAGCAGACACACACACACACACACACACACACACACACACACACACACACACACACACACACAACACACACACACACACACACACACACACACACACAACACACACACACACACACACACACACACCACACACACACACACACACACACACACACACACTCAGGCTGACGTGGCGGCCACAGGCACGTGGAGTGGTTTCAGCTGGAGGGATTTAAAGGGGCGTGCAACCCTAAAGTTCTCCCTCTCTCTCTCTCTCCCACACCCCCACACACCCACCCACCCCACCCACACACACACACACACACACACACACACACCCACACACACACAACACACACACACACACACAACACACACACACCACACACACACCACACACACACACACACACACACACACACACACACACACACACACACACACACACACCTGGGGTTTCAATCCCAGGAGATTAACTGGCTTGATCATGCAAAGGGAACACAGTAGATATTTTACTTGAAGCCATTTAAGGATAGTTTTTAGTACAGAAAGTCACCGAACAGTTTGAAACCTCATGAAGCACATCAAGTGATATGATGAAGCTGGGGAACAAAATGTGACTCAAGAACAAGCGTTTCCATCCACTTACTTTATGCACATCTTGATTTGCGCATTAAAAAAAGCAAGCGAAACAAATATGTTTGGGCTATAAAGGAACTACAGCACGGTCACATGACTTCACGTCACCATGCTAAGCTAAAGGTGGCTAATGTTGGGCTATAAAGGAACTACAGCACGGTCACATGACTTCACGTCACCATGCTAAGCTAAAGGTGGCTAATATTGGGCTATAAAGGAACTACAGCACGGTCACATGACTTCACGTCACCATGCTAAGCTAAAGGTGGCTAATGTTGGGCTATAAAGGAACTACAGCACGGTCACATGACTTCACGTCACCATGCTAAGCTAAAGGTGGCTAATGTTGGGCTATAAAGGAACTACAGCACGGTCACATGACTTCACGTCACCATGCTAAACTAAGGTGGCTAATGTTGGGCTATAAAGGAACTACAGCACGGTCACATGACTTCACGTCACCATGCTAAGCTAAAGGTGGCTAATGTTGGGCTATAAAGGAACTACAGCACGGTCACATGACTTCACGTCACCATGCTAAGTTAAAGGTGGCTAATTTGGGCTATAAAGGAACTACAGCACGGTCACATGACTTCACGTCACCATGCTAAGCTAAAGGTGGCTAATATTGGGCTATAAAGGAACTACAGCACGGTCACATGACTTCACGTCACCATGCTAAGCTAAAGGTGGCTAATGTTGGGCTATAAAGGAACTACAGCACGGTCACATGACTTCACGTCACCATGCTAAGCTAAAGGTGGCTAATGTTGGGCTATAAAGGAACTACAGCACGGTCACATGACTTCACGTCACCATGCTAAACTAAAGGTGGCTAATGTTGGGCTATAAAGGAACTACAGCACGGTCACATGACTTCACGTCACCATGCTAAGCTAAAGGTGGCTAATGTTGGGCTATAAAGGAACTACAGCACGGTCACATGACTTCACGTCACCATGCTAAGTTAAAGGTGGCTAATGTTGGGCTATAAAGGAACTACAGCACGGTCACATGACTTCACGTCACCATGCTAAGCTAAAGGTGGCTAATATTGGGCTATAAAGGAACTACAGCACGGTCACATGACTTCACGTCACCATGCTAAGCTAAAGGTGGCTAATGTTGGGCTATAAAGGAACTACAGCACGGTCACATGACTTCACGTCACCATGCTAAGCTAAAGGTGGCTAATGTTGGGCTATAAAGGAACTACAGCACGGTCACATGACTTCACGTCACCATGCTAAGCTAAAGGTGGCTAATGTTGGGCTATAAAGGAACTACAGCACGGTCACATGACTTCACGTCACCATGCTAAACTAAAGGTGGCTAATGTTGGGCTATAAAGGAACTACAGCACGGTCACATGACTTCACGTCACCATGCTAAGCTAAAGGTGGCTAATGTTGGGCTATAAAGGAACTACAGCACGGTCACATGACTTCACGTCACCATGCTAAGTTAAAGGTGGCTAATGTTGGGCTATAAAGGAACTACAGCACGGTCACATGACTTCACGTCACCATGCTAAGCTAAAGGTGGCTAATATTGGGCTATAAAGGAACTACAGCACGGTCACATGACTTCACGTCACCATGCTAAGCTAAAGGTGGCTAATGTTGGGCTATAAAGGAACTACAGCACGGTCACATGACTTCACGTCACCATGCTAAGCTAAAGGTGGCTAATGTTGGGCTATAAAGGAACTACAGCACGGTCACATGACTTCACGTCACCATTCTAAGTTAAAGGTGGCTAATGTTGGGCTATAAAGGAACTACAGCACGGTCACATGACTTCACGTCACCATGCTAAGCTAAAGGTGGCTAATATTGGGCTATAAAGGAACTACAGCACGGTCACATGACTTCACGTCACCATGCTAAGCTAAAGGTGGCTAATGTTGGGCTATAAAGGAACTACAGCACGGTCACATGACTTCACGTCACCATGCTAAGCTAAAGGTGGCTAATGTTGGGCTATAAAGGAACTACAGCACGGTCACATGACTTCACGTCACCATGCTAAACTAAAGGTGGCTAATGTTGGGCTATAAAGGAACTACAGCACGGTCACATGACTTCACGTCACCATGCTAAGCTAAAGGTGGCTAATGTTGGGCTATAAAGGAACTACAGCACGGTCACATGACTTCACGTCACCACCTCTAAGCTAAAGGAGGCTAATGTTGGGCTATAAAGGAACTACAGCACGGTCACATGACTTCACGTCACCACCTCTAAGCTAAAGGTGGCTAATGTTGGGCGTGATGAAGTTTAGTCGTCTCATTTAGACACTTGTTAGCAACCGCCGATTTTAAATCCACCAGTGAGGTATTTACTGACATATTGTATATCCATCCACAAGTGTGTGTGATCTGTAGGATTTCTTTTTTATTCTGTAGATAGAGAAGTCCTTTCATCGTGTTCTCTGGACTGATTTCAATCTAAAGGGAGAAACTGGAGTTGATGCCACACAGTCACACAGATTTCACGCTTCTTTAATCTTCAATCACGCTTGTCATTATTTTCTCAACCTTTAATTAACCACTGAGGTTAGACGAGGACAGTTTCACACACACACTGCGCACGCACGCACGCACGCACACACACACACACACACACGCGCGCGCGCGCGCGCACGCAGGCACGCACACACCCGCACGCACGCAGCCGCGGCGCGCGCGCGCACGCACACACACACACACACACACACACACACACACACACACACACACACACAAAGCACACACACATACACACACAAAGCACCATAACACTGTAAACATACACTCTGTAAGCTCATAATGAACAATGCAAACAAAACACCCACATCCTAAAACACTGATTACAAAGCCACTGTAGATGAGAGAGGAGGAAACAATCATTTATAAAGTCAATATACTCAGAGTTATTTAATGTTTCACACGGATAACGCATAGCCTACTGTGTTACGCTATACGTATAAGGAGGGGTCAAATGTTGTTGCTTGTGGGTCATGGGGCCAAACAATAGCTAAAACTGCAAAATCTATGAAATCTTTTGGCCGTCACTACTTGTTTTTTGGAACCATAAGTGACACGAGTGGGTGAAGTTAAGTTCAACTGCAGGCTAAAACGTACCTTTTCAGGTAACCAAAATGTTAGAATTTCAATTGATAAAATGCACTGAAAGGGAGAAGGCTTTGAGAACAAAAACACTGAAAAAGTTGTGACTGTCAATCAAAAAGCAGCCATTCCTTAAGCATTTGCTGCTTTATCGTCTATTTGACTCCTACACAATCTGATTTATTTCTATGCTGTTTCACTTAAGTTTACAACATCATTAACAGAAGAGCTCCAGAAAGATGTTTAAATGCAGAAGTAGTTCAACTTTACAGACGTTAATACTCACATAAGTAACTGAAGAGTGATTTGGACATGGGTTTGTTTTTGAGACTTTCTGGAAACACCCTAATGAGCAACATGTCTCAGATTAACAAAACCCTCCGTCAGCAGTCTGACCACAGACTGGATCCTTGATATTTAGAGGATATTGAAGGAAGAACTTTGCAAAACAATAAAAAATACTCATCAAAAATAGAGATGTATGGTTTTGGAAAATCCTGCACTTCCCTCCTCGGAGCTGAGGATGTCGGACTGACTCACTTCAGTTCCTTCAAATCTAAACAATGAGGAATTCAAGAGTCAGACGTGACTGTTTATTCCTCATCTGTAAATATAAAACAGCTGGCGGTGACATTATGAAACAAAGCCTATACTCATGTTTGTGTGAGAGCCGTATGTTTCTGTATCTTTCACACCTGAACCTGGGATTGGTTATAAAGACACGTTTATTTATTTCAACACAATGTGTGCTTTACAAACATGAAAAACATTAAGAGCATTAAGAAACATATTATAAAATGGCATTTAAAAGCAAAGATAGGTACATGAATAAAAGTTACAGTGCAGTTTAAGATGTGAATAGTTCAATTAAAAGCAGCGGCAAAAAGAAAAGTCTTCAGCCTGGATTTAAAAGTAGTAGTGCAGCGGACCTGAGGTTTCTGGGAGTTTGTTCCAGATATTTGGAGCATAATAACTGAACTTCTCCATGTTTAGTTCTGACTCTGGGACAGAAAGCTGACCAGTCCCTGAAGACCTGAGAGTTCTGGATGGTTCATAATTTAGCAGGAGGTCAGACATGTATTTTGGGCCTAAACCATTCAGCTTTATAAACCAGCAGCAGTATTTTGAAATGTATTCTTTGACACACAGGAAGCCAGTGTAAGACTTCAGAACAGGAGTGATCCACTTTCTTAGTGTCAGTGAGGACTCGAGCAGCAGCGTTCTGAATCAGCTGCAGCTTTCTAACCTCTTCAGTCCTAAGGCCCCCTCACAGGGGGCCCCCCCAAAGTTTTTTTTACAGTTTTTTGCTATGTTCAATCTGAATTTTCTTTAAAATAAAAAACATCTATATTGATTCTGACTTTTCTACATCCAACTCACAGGTTTATCATTACTTTGAGAAAAAAGATTATTAATTAACCCTTTTAGAAGTGAAGATATGGTCATTTGTTCTGGGAATGTCGAGCCTGAGACCTGAAAAACAGGCTCAGGCTTAAGAGGGAAAGGATGTTTTAGTGAGACCTGTGAAGACACCATTACAGTAGTCCAGTCGAGTAAACAAAAGTCACATTTCTGACAAGGCAGCTCATTAACTAGACAACTACTGGGATACTTTCCACCGTCGTCCAACTGAAGTGAGGTTGGAGTTTAATGAACTGTTCGGACAGACTTCCAGATTGAAGTCCGTTTCATCGTCAAACAATTCACAAACAGTGATGTATCGACAAAGTGAATCCAGTTTCATTTACACTCAGCAGTGGCGATTCTAGAGTCTGTGGGGCCCCTAGGCAAAAATGCACTGGGGGCCCCTCGAACCAGCTTTCATCACCTCAGTGGCGCCCCAACACACTCTCCCGGTTTCCCGACATGTCGTTGCAGTAAATTATGTTTCATGTTGTCGTTGCTGTGGACCTTCTTAGGCTGGTGCCCCACGAGGACGAAAACGGGTTGTATCCGCATATTTCTCTTGCGTATAGCCCTTTTTGCCACACGAGGCCGTAACGGAACGATAGAAACGGACCCCGCAAACGACAACGGGTCCAAAGGTGGATAGATCTGGGAACGGAGCGCTCTGGGGGGTCCAACGGCTCCGTGTGATCGCCTCTATACGATCATTTTGTGATAAAAATGACGCAATAGCCCCGCCTCCCCCACCTCTGCTGCTCACCCCCGCGTCAAAGTACAGCACACTGAATTCAGATTATTTATCTTTATCTCGATATGGACATAAACGCGAGTGAAGTCTAATCTGACAGGACGGAGACACGCAGCTCCTGCCGCTGTGATGCAGCGGGAGCAAAACACACACTTCAAGTCAGATCATCACCCTTAGCTATTTTAATTACCTCTCAAACTAACTAGTTATAAATATGTTTATTTTTACTGTCGGGTTTCTTACAGGATCAGCTGCTGCATGAGACAGACACTGACACTGTCAGAAGAGAGGAGAAAGAGAGGCTCCGTGTATTTTATTATTATATATCATTATATAGAGTCGTTATTCATTTGTTTTAAAGCTCAATAAATAACAAAGAAGACCTTTGACCGGCACTTTTATAATTTTGTCCGGAAGATTTAAACTTTAACACACGTTGACCGGCGAAAAACTCTGCCCGGATCCCTCGGCCCCCACCGCGGAGAATAAACAGAAGTGCAGCCATGACAACCATTCTTCTTCGCTGCTTTTGTGGAGGAAGTTACAGCGCCACGTACAGGCTCGGCATATGTACTGCAGCTTTTCCAGCGGTTGGATCTAAACGGAGCCGTCTCGTGTGAACAGACACTATCCGGTGTATATTGCGTGTGGACGGAAGCTTTTTTGCGATTGCGATTGCGTTTGTGTATGCGTTTTCCCGTATGCGTCCTCGTGGGGCATCAGCCTTAATCTACCTTCTTTGGGGCCCCCTTCTGGCCCGGGGCCCAAAGCAGTTGCCTGCCTTGCCTGTTCGCAAGCGGCGCCTGACACTCAGCATCCAGATTTGCGCTCAACACAAGAGGATGCAGAAGAGCAAGAAGAGAAGAGCAAGCACTAAAATAAGATAAGATGGACCTTTATTAATCCCCATGGGGAAATTCAGTAGTTTTAAAAGTAAGTAAAAGTAAAATACTTACTACTTAATTCGCAGTTTTCTCTGTTTTATTGACTAAAATAAGACATTGGAAGATTTGGACTCTGGGAAACTTTGATGGACATTTAATGCTTTTGTTCTGAAAAACTAGTAACCTCCGGGTCTGAACATTTAATCTCACCATACTACTCCTTTAAAGGCTCCCACAGGATTGTTGACATCCACCGGTATTCATCTCCTTCTAATTTATAACTCATGCATTATCAAGCATTTGCAAATCAACAAAGACGTTTTGCAGCGTTTCGGTTAAAGGTAGGGTAAGTTTGAGAAACCGGCTCGAGATACACTTTTTTTCAAAATCTAGCGATCTCGAGCCGGTTTCTCAAACTTACCTACCCTACCTTTAACCACATTTAAAACTACAAGCATGAATAACCAATGACTTAGGATTTAGCGCTACCAAAAGGTACAAAATCTAGCTAAGCTAACGTACTGTAGCATCTATCTTGTTGGGGTTAATCATTACAGCCTCACAGAGACCCCACATCTAGTTTTTTATTTATTGATCTACACAAAGTGGCACAACATACAAATCAATGAAAGATGTCAAACCAAAACAGAGCCACTGTACGTAGGATTTCTTCGTAAACTCCACCTTTTTTCTTTTGCAAATCTCCATTTTGCACCAATAGAAAATCTCAAGGTTTACATGTACTTACTTTTATGCACATTTTGAAGTCAAGCATCTTAAAAAGCTGTATCGAGATTCACAAACCTTCTTCAATTGTGCAAAAAACGTTAAGATTGAGGTGTTTTTTTGCATTGAAATTAGTCGATGTGCGAAGATGTAGTTAATACTTCACTAACATGACATTAAATAAAGTTCAATAATGAGCCGAATTATGGGGAAAATACAAAGTAGTCAAGACAGGAGGTAAGTCATGAAGAGATTCATTCTGCTTGAGTCTTAAAATGCAAACCTGCATTAAAAACACGTTGTTAACCAAACCAAAGGCTGCCTGAAGGAAGACAGGAAATGAATCTACCAAACCCTTTTCCAAACCTTTTGTCTCACTACGGTCCATTATTCTGAGTGTTAAACATTTCTCCTGATTCACCTCTTGTGATTTCCTCGAATCCACCAGCTCAGTGTGAGTCACGGCGGATCAGAGGCTCACTAACGCCTGAATCTATCTGGATAAAAAGAACCGTTTAAATGTTTGATATTTTCCATTATGCTGCGGTGAGTCAGATTCAGGCGAGGGAAGTTTGCTCGTTCTAAAACCGTCTGCATCTGTTTGGCAGAGCAGGAAGTCTTTTGGTCCACTCCTGATCCCTGTTGGTATTCAAACTGATCACTACTGGGTTTAAAGGTTCATATCTGTGTCTAGTAGAGATCATATCAGCTGATAAGGAATACACACTTATCTCCAAAACACACACACAAAAGAGCTTTTAGGCCTTTTCCTGAAAATACTGATTACTCAAGTACCGTACTTTAGTCAATTTCGTGGTACATGTACTTTCTTTTTCATGTAACTGTATATTTCTACTTCACTACACTTCAGAGTGAAATACTGTACTTTAACTGCAATACTATTATTCAATGTTTCATTACTTTGAAAGAAAACACAATGACTTATATGATATTAAGCAGTAATATACTACCAGGTGATTGGCTGCGTATTGATGAGCTACAACAATAACATACTCTTATTGGTATTCACTATAGAGACAGAGTACAATGCATTGATATTCTTCAATAATAGAACACTAAGTACTAATTTTACTCAGAGGTGGGAGAAGTACTCAGATCTTGTACTTGAGTAAAAGTACTCAGATCTTGTACTAGAGTAAAAGTAAAAGTACTCAGGTCTTGTACTTGAGTAAAGTAGAAGTACTCAGATCTTGTAATTAAGTAAAAGTAGAAGTATTCAGATCTTGTACTTAGTAAAAGTAGAAGTACTCAGATCTTGTACGTAGTAAAAGTAAAGTACTCAGATCTTGTACTAGAGTAAAAGTAGAAGTACTCAGATCTTGTAATTAAGTAAAAGTAGAAGTATTCAGATCTTGTACTTAGTAAAAGTAGAAGTACTCAGATCTTGTACGTAGTAAAAGTAGAAGTACTCAGATCTTGTACTTGAGTAAAAGTAGAAGTACTCAGATTGTGTACTTTAGTAAAAGTAGAAGTACTCAGGTCTTGTACTTGAGTAAAAGTAAAAGTACTCAGATCTTGTAATTAAGTAAAAGTAGAAGTATTCAGATCTTGTACTTAGTAAAAGTAGAAGTACTCAGATCTTGTAAGTAGTAAAAGTAGAAGTACTCAGATCTTGTACTTGAGTAAAAGTAGAAGTACTCAGGTCTTGTACTTGAGTAAAAGTAAAAGTACTCAGATCTTGTACTTAGTAAAAGTAGAAGTACTCAGATTGTGTACTTTAGTAAAAGTAGAAGTACTCAGATCTTGTACTTGAGTAAAAGTAAAGTACTCAGATCTTGTACTTAGTAAAAGTAGAAGTACTCAGATATTGTACTTGAGTAAAAGTAGAAGTATTCAGATCTGTTACTTGAGTAAAAGTAGAAGTATTCAGATATTGTACTTGAGTAAAAGTAGAAGTACTCAGATCTTGTACTTGAGTAAAAGTAGAAGTACTCAGATTTTGTACTTGAGTAAAAGTAGAAGTATTCAGATCTTGTACTTGAGTAAAAGTAGAAGTACTCAGATCTTGTACTTGAGTAAAAGTAGAAGTACTCAGATCTTGTACTTGAGTAAAAGTAGAAGTATTCAGATCTTGTACTTGAGTAAAAGTAGAAGTACTCAGATCTTGTACTTGAGTAAAAGTAGAAGTACTCAGATCTTGTACTTGAGTAAAAGTAGAAGTATTCAGATCTTGTACTTGAGTAAAAGTAGAAGTACTCAGATTTTGTACTTGAGTAAAAGTAGAAGTATTCAGATCTTGTACTTGAGTAAAAGTAGAAGTACTCAGATCTGTTACTTGAGTAAAAGTAGAAGTACTCAGATCTTGTACTTGAGTAAAAGTAGAAGTACCAGAGTGTAGGAATACTCTGTTTCAGTAAAAGTCCTGCATTCAAAATGTTCCTCAAGTAAAAGTAAAAGTATTATCATCAAAATACAGTGAAAGTAGCGACAGTAAAAGTAGTCATTGTGCAGATTGGTCCATTTCAGAATAATATATGATATATTTTATAATGATTGATCATACAGTTTTATTCTGAGTCTCTCATCTTTGTGCGTATGTGCTCAGCTCTAATCAGTGTGTGGTTATAGAGGTAAAGTCAAATAAACAGTTTTACAGCATGTCCAGGTTTTTTCTTTTACATTGCATTCTGGGAATTTCTTAGAAAGCTCAACCTCCAGAGTTTTCTAACTCAGGCGGAAAACCTCCCTGTAAACAAAACCCCGGTCACTTACACATTAAAACGTTTTTTTCTCAATGTCTAGGAAGCATTTAACTCTTGTTCAACATCATTTAAATCCCCACATTTAAAAGTGTCTCCCCTGAAACATAATGATTTAAACTCCACTGAGACAAATGTTTTGTGTCCAGGACGTCCATGAAATGTCCGCTTTGAAACAAACTAGAGGCAGTTTTTACCTCTTTTTGTTGTTGTCTAGACGTATAGTTGTAGCTGCAACTCATCAAATTAGTGCTTATTTTTGGGCACTTTACCACCTACTGGGTCATGGAGAGGCACACCCAGAGTTCAGATAGAAG
>JAAOOA010000664.1:0-12500 GCA_012861695.1 Trematomus loennbergii | reverse complement strand
GTTTTAGATCGAAGTAAAAATAAAATTCCAATGTATTTCTTTGATAAAACACCAGTTAACGTGATGACTTTGGTTTCATTGATGAGATAAAATAAAGAGAAGGGAAGACATGTATCTGTTTATCATCTTTTCGTAAAATGCGTTCATCCCGGACTCAAAGAACCGAGGTGACATTAGTAACCTAACTTTCATTATACCTTATACATTTTCATTTATTTAAAGTGTGTAAAAACATTCCTCACATCAACTGATTCCACTTATGACCACATCCCATCCCTCTTAATTTGATTTGTGAAATATAATCTACTCATCAAATTACTTGTTTCGTTCTCGGTTTTTATTACTCTTCGATCGAGGAGTGAGTTATGATCAGAAGAAAAAGCTAAATGAAGACAGAAATGCTAACTTTGTGACGCAGATTGATTATCCAGAAACTTCCCGTTGTTAGAAATTAAAATCAATGTTTTATGGCATAATTTAGTCTAAAACATACCGTCAGTTTAAAAGCAGTCTTATGAAGAACTCATTGATTTCAGTATTGTGTTCACACCTTAAAAGGTGTGAAAGGAGGGATTGTTAGAAATTAAAATCAATGTTTATGGCATAATTTAGTTTAAACATTCCGTCAGCTTAAAAGCAATTTTATTCTGAAAATCCTTCATTTCAGGTTAGCATTAGCATGTGGCTAACGTTTTGAAACCGTGAATTGAAGGTGAAATGACATGTGATGTTGTACACTAAACACACTGGGATTAGCACTCATTTATTGATGCTGAATAACGTTTATCAGGGAATGTTTAAATAACCAGAGACACCAGAAGGATGTAATTTAGCAACAAAAAAAGGCAGGAATTGCATTGGACCCGCCCCCCCGACGATGCTGGCCAATAGGAGAAGACCTCAGATGACAACAGGAAGACCAAGCCAAGAATCAAGAGTTCTCGCCTCCTGACCTGGGCTGACCAACACATGGGGAGAGTGTCTCCGCTTGCAATTTCATTTGTAAACCACCGCATCTTTTGTGTAATTAAATGCTGTTAACTTTTATAAGCTTGCCTTGACTCTTTTCAGTCTCCTGCTCTCGGGGTTCAAGAATATCTAACACCGTACATCACCAAATCCAAGTTGATGTTCAATAATAAGAAGATCAGAGACAACAGAGTCTTGTGTCCAACTATAACTCTAAATCCTGCATCCGCTCAATAAACCAGGAGTTACATCTCAACCCAAACACATTTTAGACCCTGAATATAAACACAGAAACCAAAACCTCTGACCCTAAAGTGGAGCCTTTCCTCCAAAATATATACGTTAACTCTTTATCCAAAACCCTTTAAGACCCTGAAACCAACCTAACCTTAAATTGGACCTAAAATGAAAACATAAGCTCATTGTTGACTCTCTTAAATGTATGTGAACTAAGATTGGTTTTACATCCATAGTGTGATCGAGTAACTGTGTCCCTAACGCGTATTAAACATACATTTTTGGTGGTAATTCATCGATTCAGAACCCCTATTTCATCACTTTTCAATAATACTTCTTTATTTTTTTATTTATTCTTTATTCTTTACGTTTAATTAAGCAACATTATGAAAGCCGGATGTTATTTGAAATGAAGTTCACTGAGTTGTATGTTCTGCTTTTACTCGAGCAGTTAAAATGTACAACGCCCAAACACATAATTACATTTCCAGCATCTAACTGTTCTCTGTGGACACACACACGCGCACACACACGTTGTAATTTCATTCAGATGCTCTGCTCCTATGTGTGTAAATGCCAGTTTGAGGTGTATTATCGCCATCTAGCGGCCATCAGGTGTAACTGCGGGAAAGTTCATAATTACTGAATAAGAGGTGGTTTAATTAAAGTGTAAATCTTTTATGTCAGGTGATCAAATATGATTATTGTGTTGAGAATAATAAAATATTATTTTTTAAATGTATCTTTAAATATATATATTATTTTCTATATATATATATATATATATATATATTTGATATATATATATATATATCTTTTTAAATATATTTTCTAAATACTAGATCTATGGTATTTTGTATAATGTATGAAGTATCCTCTATATCTTTGTAGTAGTACGTTGGTCTTTTATAGTGTATTTTAACTTATTCTGTGCATACCTTACAGATGTTTAGATATATATATACTACTATTAATAGAACATTTAAAAAAGTAAAAATGAATAAAGAGGAGACGGACGGTTGAAGCAGCTGGTGTATTCAACATTTATTATCTGTCATTTTAAAAACTGTTTGAGGACAATCAAAATATAAATACATGTCTCACCCACCCACACACCCCCACCCACACACACACACACACACACACACACACACACACACACACCACACACACACACACACACACACACACACACACACACACACACACACACACACACACACACACACACACACACACACACACACACACACACACACACACACACACCACACACACACACACACACACACACACACACACACACACACACACACACACACACACCTGATTATTTAGATGTTAAAAGGTGCTGGATCACATTTCATCACAGATTCAGACGCTTTTTCAATAAACGAACATCATTAAAACAAAATGAAACCTTCCAGCAGAAAGGAATGGATTTATATCCTGGTTCTGGTTCAGCCTTTTTTATTCCACGGATCCTCTAAACTGTTGTGGTTAATGGACCACGAACATGTGAAACACCAGTGCTGTCCATTCAAAAATAAAAGCCTTTTAAACCACACAATCTGTCTACGACTCTAAAAATAGACTCAAAGAGGCGAGTGAAAACATCTGGGTCTCATCTGGTGGCTCCACATGTGTGAGAGGAATAAAATGAGAATATAAACCCCACATTTAGCCGCCTCCCTGTCATTAGAACAGCTTTAAAATCTGAATAAAACACCTTTTTAAACAGTGCAAAAACTGTGAAACAACCAGGAAGTGGAGGAAGTACTCAGAGACTTTACTGAAGCAAAAGCCCCAAAGGATGAATCTCAAAATACTCCATTACATGTCAAAGCCTTTAAATGTTTGCTTATGTATTAGCAGTGTTGTAAAGTAACTAAGTATAAAGTACTGTTCTTAAGTTTAATTTTGAGGTACTTCTATTGTATTGTATACATAGTTTAAACTTCTCCACTACATTTGAACTATAAGACAACATTAGTTACAGCTTTATATTATTAATACAACGTTAAAGGTGGGGTAGGTAAGTTGAGAAACCGGCTCGAGATCGCTAGAATTTGAAAATACACAACCGGAAGAAAATCCCCCACTTCCTCACAGAGCCCCTCCTCCAACACACACGAACGCGCACATGACCAATGAGGGCACGAGATAAGTTTGTGCCAGATGGAAGGCTGACAGGCAGGTAGGCCATCCAGTTATTTTAGCCGGGCCGGCTCAGATGATTGGTCGTGCTTTTTACAGTACTACAGCTTCCAGAGATGATATTTTTTTATGGATTTTTTGTCAAAGCACTTCAGATATTCATTGCTATCGGGATGTTAAGAGCACTCCATGGAATATAACAAAAAGTGAATCTCGAGCCGGTTTCTCAAACTTACCTACTCCACCTTTAAATAATGAATATGGATGTTCAAAAAGCTCTTTAATGTTCTCATGCTGCCTGTGCTGCAGCACCTCTTTTCACCCTCTGTCTGAAACCAGAGCTGCTCTGATTGGTTAGCTGACCGGCTCTGTTGTGATTGGTCAACACCATAGAGATGTCCCGCCCCTTAGCTTATCACGTACAATGTGGCGGAGCGCTAGCCAATATTGTTGCATCAAGTAGCATTTTACAGTGTGTGTGTGTCTGTGTCTGTGTGTGTTGTGTCTGTGTGTGTGTGTGTGTGTGTGTGTGTGTGTCTGTGGTGTGTGTGTCTGTGTGTGTGTGTGTCTGTGTGTGTGTGTCTGTCTGTGTGTGTGTCTGTGTGTGTGTCTGTCTGTGTGTGTGTGTGTCTGTGTGTGTGTGTGTGTGTCTGTGTGTGTGTGTGTCTGTCTGTGTGTGTGTGTCTGTGTGTCTGTGTGTGTGTGTGTGTGTGTGTCTGTGTGTGTGTGTGTGTGTGTCTGTGTGTGTGTGTGGTGTGTCTGTGTGTGTGTGTGTGTGTGTGTCTGGTGTGTGTGTGTGTGTCTGTGTGTGTGTGTGTGTGTGTCTGTGTGTCTGTGTGTGTGTGTGTGTGTGTGTGTGTGTCTGCTGTAGGGGGGATGGTGTGTGTGTGTGAGTGTCTGTGTGTGCGTGTGTGTGTGTGTGTGTCTGCTGTAGGGTGGGATGGTGTGTCTGTGTGTGTGTCTGTGTGTGTGTGTGTGTGTGTGTGTGTGTCTGTGTGTGTGTATGTGTGTGTGTATGTGTCTGTGTCTGTCTGTGTGTGTGTCTGTCTGTGTGTGTGTGTGTGTGTGTGTTGTGTGTGTGTGTGTCTGTGTGTGTGTGTGTGTGTCTGTGTGTGTGTGTGTGTGTGTCTGTGTGTGTGTGTGTTGGATTAAAGGGAGATTTCAGTGATGATGTGTGTTTGCAGCATGATAAGATAAGAAGGAATGGTGTGTGTGTGTGTGTGTGTGTGTCTGTGTGAGGATGGTGTGTGTGTGTGTGTGTGTGTCTGTGTGTCTGTGTGTCTGTGTGTGTGTGTGTGTCTGTGTGTCTGTGTGTCTGTGTGTGTCTGTGTCTGTGTGTGTGTGTCTGTGTGTGTGTGTGTGTGTGTGTGTGTGTCTGTGTGTGTGTGTGTGTGTGTGTCTGTGTGTATTGTTGCATCAAGTAGCATTTTGCTGTTAACTGTTCATTATTAAAGTTTAGTTCTTTCTTCGAGGTATCTAAAATAATCTCCCAATTTGGGATCAATACCTACCTAGTAGTAGTACAAGTACAATATTCGCTTTTTGTAATATATTAGATGATTTCACATTTGTGTACCTCAAACTGTTCCCTATTTTATTTGTAGAGATGCATTAAGTTTAAATCATAATGCTACATCTTAATATGATGTTAAATGCATTATGTACCCTTTTAAATGTAGTTTAGAAACAGTTTAGAGTAGCATTAAATTGTACTTAAATGCAGTACTCAAGTAAATGTACTTAGTTACTTTCCACCACTGGTTTTAACCCTTTAATGTCCCCAAATCCCAAATACCAAATATAATCATTAAACAGCAGTCCATTAATCCAAAGAAACGACAGAAAGAAAGCAGCAGAAAAGAAGAAGCCCCTTTTCCCCCAAAAAACAATACAAAATAAAAATATATTTAAGTGTTTTTTTAACACAGAAAACACTCAATCAGGTGAGATTCACTAAGTGTTTCTGAGGCAGCGGTGATGTGTCTGTACAATATTTACACACTGAACAAACTTTGACTTCTAAATTTACATTTCCACGATCATGTTGTGAGAAAAGTCAGAAAGATTATCGAATTCTCTGAAAATAGAGCTTGGATTTGCATTTCTATCCATTTAAAGGGGCAAATTATTTCATTTTTAAGAGTTTTCTTGTCTTTTGGGGGTCTACTCCAACATGATTACCTGCTTTAATGTTCAAAATACACTTTTATTTGCTCATAATGTCCGTCTTTATACACCTGTGTTCACTTCCTGTCTGAAACACTCTTTTAGCGCCTGTCCCTTTAAGGTGCTGTTTACACGAGAACGCAAACGGTTGTATCCGCTACTTTTCTCTTTCGTTCACACGAGGCCGTAACGGAAACACGGAAACGGACCCCGCAAACGATAACGGGTCCCAAGGTGGATAGATCTGCAACCGGAACGCTCTGGGGGGCCAAACGGCTCTGTGTGTACGCCCTGTACGATCATTTCCTGATAACGATGAAGCCATAGCCCCGCCTCTCCCCACCTCTGCTGCTCACTGCTGTAGCATGGTCAGTAGCTACTGTCATTAGCTACTGCTAGTGCTACTGCTACTGACCATGCTACAGATGTTAGTGCAACATCTACAGCTCCTCTACCACAACCATCAGCAACAAGTGGACATGGAGAATTACATGAACTAAATGTTGCTAAATCCACCGCGGAGAATAAACAGAAGGGTAACCATGGCAACCATGCTCGGAGGTCTTCTTCGCTGCTTTTGGTGTATTTTGTGGCAGAAGTACAGCGCCACTTACAGGCCCAGCATATGTACTACAGCGTCTCCAGCGCTCCCGAGCGGTCTCGTGTGAACGGAAGACTTTTTTGATATCGTATTCAGTTCTTTTGCATTTCGTATGCGTTTGCGTGTAAATGGGGTCTCAGACTAAGAGTAAACACTGCTTTAATTGGCTTGAACGAAATTCAAATTGAGCCTAGATGGAGATACTTTATGGAAGCGGTATTTTATAATAAGCCAGGATTTGACTTATGAAGGGTTTCTGTGTGAGACAGCCCCACAAAAAACTGAGTAGTTGTCTCTTTGGCTCAAAATAAACTCAAAATACTCAAATGTGCATAACAAATGAAAAGGGGACGTTTTTTATGTCCTCCTTTTGAACTATTTGTCTACTTTACAGCTTCGTGAACCTATACATGACAACGTTTTATGATAGAAATGTATAGCAGGGTCTCCAGCACATAGAAACTGCCGGATGCTAACCTCCATGTTGACCAATTTGCACAATTAGCATTAATTAGCATATGCCGACATTAGTTAATCAAATTCTTGCCGATTTGGACGGTTTTTAAGTGGTTTTTGAGGATGTTGAATCAATTTCTGACATTTCCAGGATCCAAAATGGCTGTTTTGTGTCGACTCAAAGTCCATCAAAATGAGTCTACAGTATGAATATAGCCACTTTCTGACCAACCTACCTACTAACTGTCAAAAAGTAACTAATGTTATCAAAAAATCGATTAGATGTGCCATTTTTGTTCTTGAACATGTCAGAACTGGATTCAGCATCCTCAATATCCTTCAAAACCACTCCGAAATTGTCCAAATTGTCCGATAATGTGTGTGTATTGATGCTAATTAATGCAAGTTAGTATCCGGCAGTTTCTATGTGCTGGAGACCCCTAATATACATTTTTAACATAAAACTTTAGGGTATACAACATTTCTGTGATCACAAACTGCAAACAGACCATTATGGGACTCTTTTTCCTTCACTACCACTTCTTAAACACTGACTCCATTCACACTGCAGGACGTCTGATTATATCGAGTCATTTTCAAATAAAATCTCTTTATTTTAAAGCCACTGTGTGTAGGATTTAAAGAAATGCATGAATCCAAAAAACACTGAGAGACAAATAATACAGTTCATGTCACAGTGGAGAGTTGGCACTAAAACAGGTGGATGTTCATGAAATGAGACGTTATTATCGGATGAAAAGCAGCTGACTTCGAGTTCCCGGCTAAATAAATCCATATTTTCTACTTGTTGTTGACTTTGCACCTGTTTTGACGGCTGTAAACTCAAGTCATTCAGATTCTCACGATAGAAAAACCAAATCCTACACAGAGTGGGTTTTTAATTCAAGCTTGAGGTCAGAAATCTGCCTTTAAAGTGGCTTTTTTTTGGCTGAGGAAATCAGAGGAAATCAGATGGTTTTTGAGGGATTTTTTGTACAGAAAGTCTTTAAAGGAACACTTCACCCAACAAGGGAAAATAATAATGTGGTTTTTGTTGAAAATCAGAAAAATACAAAACGAATCCCTACATTTTTCCCAATACATTCAGATCTTATCGAGAAAAAATGATTATGTGTCCTGTTAGTGATTCTGGATTAAATACATTGTTTCTTCTATTAAGGTTTCTGCTGTTACATAGAGGAAGTAACTGATAAGATAACTAATCATTTGGGGTCTTTTATCTGCCGTAAAGTGTCGTTATTTAGCTGAAAATCAAAGAAAATCTGCTGGTTTTGAGGGATTTTTTGTACAGAAAGTCTTTATAGAATCACGTCACCCAACATGTTTCCTTATCAACTTCTCACAACTTGTAATACGTGTCGAGGAGGAAGTCACTGATGAGAAAACTAATTATTTAGAGGTGATGTATTATTTTATCTGTCTTAAAGTGTCATCAAGTGAAAATCAGCTGGTTTTTAAGTATTTCTGATCTTTTAAAGGAACATTTCACCCCGAAAAAATGTCTTATTAACACCTCACAACTTGTAATGGATGGTCGTTCTTCACTTTTAACTTTGCTTTAAATTGTGGAATAGTTTGATAAGAGTGAGTGATAGGACAATATATAATTTGGGGTGACGTATTTCTTTTATCTGCCTTATAGTGACGTTATTTTGTTGAAAATCAATGAAAATCAGCTGGTTTTGAGGCATTTTTTCGTACAGAAAGTCTTCAAAGGATCAAATCACACGACATTTTTTAGTATCAACTTCTCACAAGTTGTAATAGATGGTCGTTCTTCACTTTCTTCTCTTCCTCACATTAAAGGATACATTTGCTTTAACGTGTACAAGAGTTTGAAAGGAGTGACTAATAGGAAAATGAATAATTTTTGGGGTGACACATTCGTATATTCAGCTGAAAATCAAAGAAAATCAGCTGGTATTGAAGTACTTTTGGTCTTTAAAAGGAAAATTTCACCCTAAAAAAGGTCTAATCAACTTCACACAACTTGTTATATATGGTGGTTCTTCACAAGTTAAATGGAGAAAAGAGTTACTGATATGAAAATGAATCATTTGGGGTGACGTATTCCTTCCCAAAAAGCCTCCCTCTCATCCTCACCCCTTTGGATCCTCTAACGAATGTGGGCGACGCTGAATCAGGACGTTAAAGAAGAGAGTGAAGTTCCCGTCCTCCGTGAAGAAGAAGAAGAAAAAGAAGCTTCCTCTCTTGAGTTCAATCACAAAAAAACCCTCCGTTACATTTTAACCGGAGAGCAAAATGCCCCCAAAAAGTTCCTCTTCAGTGCTTTTTCCAGAACGAAAAGAGAGACAGAGGAATCGAAAACGTGGCGGATTTAAAACCTCTCTGTCTCCTCTGTCCTTTCTTTTCTGTCTGGTTTTTTTTTCACCGTGGAGGCCAGCAGGGGGCGCTGTTAGGAGGCTTTTCCCAACTCTATCTTCTTCTGGATGACCCGAGCTGAGTGGTAGATGAGCGAATCGATCAATCCGGCAACTGCAGAAACACAAGAGGAAACACAAGAGGAAACACAAGAGGAAACACAAGAGGAAAGAGAACGTCAGGTTTTATTATCCACTTCATTTTTATTCATTTTAAGCTGCTGTGTGTTAGGGACTGACCTGTAAATACTCCTCCAATAATGGCACACACTCCTGTTAAAAAGTGTGTGAAGGATCTGAAAAGAGAGAGAGAGAGAGAGAGAGAGAGAGAGAGAGAGAGAGAGAGAGAGAGAGAGAGAGAGAGAGAGAGAGAGAGAGAGAGAGAGAGAGAGAGAGAGAGAGAGAGAGAGAGAGAGAGAGAGAGAGAGAGAGAGAGAGAGAGAGGAGAGAGAGAGAGACAGAGAGAGAGAGAGAGAGAGAGAGAGAGACAGAGAGAGAGAGAGAAGGAGAGAGAGAGAGAGAGAGAGAGAGAGAACATTGTTTTAACCAGAAAATAACACTTATTTTACTGACATGAACATTTACATTGACTTCTTGAACCATGGTGTTGTCTTTAAAGAGTCCTCTCCTGCTGATGTTCAGGTGTATATCAGTATGTAGTGTCTCTACTTTAAAGAGTCCTCTCCTGCTGATGTTCAGGTGTATATCAGTATGTAGTGTCTCTACTTTAAAGAGTCCTCTCCTGCTGATGTTCAGGTGTATATCAGTATGTAGTGTCTCTACTTTAAAGAGTCCTCTCCTTGATGATCAGGTGTATATCAGTATGTAGTGTCTCTACTTTAAAGAGTCCTCTCCTGCTGATGTTCAGGTGTATATCAGTATGTAGTGTCTCTACTTTAAAGAGTCCTCTCCTGCTGATGTTCAGGTGTATATCAGTATGTAGTGTCTACTTTAAAGAGTCCTCTCCTGCTGATGTTCAGGTGTATATCAGTATGTAGTGTCTCTACTTTAAAGAGTCCTCTGCTGCTGATGTTCAGGTGTATATCAGTATGTAGTGTATCTACTTTAAAGAGTCCTCTCCTGATGATGTTCAGGTGTATATCAGTATGTAGTGTCTCTACTTTAAAGAGTCCTCTCCTGCTGATGTTCAGGTGATATCAGTATGTAGTGTCTCTACTTTAAAGAGTCCTCTCCTGATGATGTTCAGGTGTATATCAGTATGTAGTGTCTCTACTTTAAAGAGTCCTCTCCTGATGAGTTCAGGTGTATATCAGTATGTAGTGTCTCTACTTTAAAGAGTCCTCTCCTGCTGATGTTCAGGTGTATATCAGTATGTAGTGTCTCTACTTTAAAGAGTCCTCTCCTGATGATGTTCAGGTGTATATCAGTATGTAGTGTCTCTACTTTAAAGAGTCTCTCCTGCTGATTCAGGTGTATATCAGTATGTAGTGTCTCTACTTTAAAGAGTCCTCTCCTGTTGATGATCAGGTGTATATCAGTATGTAGTGTCTCTACTTTAAAGAGTCCTCTCCTGCTGATGTTCAGGTGTATATCAGTATGTAGTATCTACTTTAAAGAGTCCTCTCCTGCTGATGTTCAGGTGTATATCAGTATGTAGTGTCTCTACTTTAAAGAGTCCTCTCCTGCTGATGTTCAGGTGTATATCAGTATGTAGTGTCTCTACTTTAAAGAGTCCTCTCCTGCTGATGTTCAGGTGTATATCAGTATGTAGTGTCTCTACTTTAAAGAGTCCTCTCCTGCTGATGTTCAGGTGTATATCAGTATGTAGTGTCTCTACTTTAAAGAGTCCTCCTGCTGATGTTCAGGTGTATATCAGTATGTAGTGTCTCTACTTTAAAGAGTCCTCTGCTGCTGATGTTCAGGTGTATATCAGTATGTACTTTAAAGAGTCCTCTCCTGATGATGTTCAGGTGTATATCAGTATGTAGTGTCTCTACTTTAAAGAGTCCTCTCCTGCTGATGTTCAGGTGTATATCAGTATGTAGTGTCTCTACTTTAAAGAGTCCTCTCCTGCTGATGTTCAGGTGTATATCAGTATGTAGTGTCTCTACTTTAAAGAGTCCTCTGCTGCTGATGTTCAGGTGTATATCAGTATGTAGTGTATCTACTTTAAAGAGTCCTCTCCTGATGATGTTCAGGTGTATATCAGTATGTAGTGTCTCTACTTTAAAGAGTCCTCCTGCTGATGTTCAGGTGTATATCAGTATGTAGTGTCTCTACTTAAAGAGTCCTCTCTGCTGATGTTCAGGTGTATATCAGTATGTAGTGTCTCTACTTAAAGAGTCCTCTCCTGATGATGTTCAGGTGTATATCAGTATGTAGTGTCTCTACTTTAAAGAGTCCTCTCCTGCTGATGTTCAGGTGTATATCAGTATGTAGTTCTCTACTTAAAGAGTCCTCTCCTGATGATGTTCAGGTGTATATCAGTATGTAGTGTCTCTACTTTAAAGAGTCCTCTCCTGCTGATGTTCAGGGTATATCAGTATGTAGTGTCTCTACTTTAAGAGTCCTCTCCTGCTGATGTTCAGGTGTATATCAGTATGTAGTGTCTCTACTTTAAAGAGTCCTCTCCTGCTGATGTTCAGGTGTATATCAGTATGTAGCGTCTCTACTTTAAAGAGTCCTCTCCTGCTGATGTTCAGGTGTATATCAGTATGTAGTGTCTCTACTTTAAAGAGTCCTCTCCTGTGATGTTCAGGTGTATATCAGTATGTAGTGTCTCTACTTTAAAGAGTCCTCTCCTGTTGATGTTCAGGTGTATATAAGTATGTAGTGTCTCTACTTTAAAGAGTCCTCTCCTGTTGATGTTCAGGTGTATGTCAGTATGTAGTGTCTCTACTTTAAAGAGTCCTCTCCTGCTGATGTTCAGGTGTATATCAGTATGTAGTGTCTCTACTTTAAAGAGTCCTCTCCTGTTGATGTTCAGGTGTATGTCAGTATGTAGGTCTCTACTTTAAAGAGTCCTTCCTGCTGATGTTCAGGTGTATGTCAGTATGTAGTGTCTCTACTTTAAAGAGTCCTCTCCTGATGATGTTCAGGTGTATATCAGTATGTAGTGTCTCTACTTTAAAGAGTCCTCTCCTGCTGATGTTCAGTTGTATATCAGTATGTAGTGTCTCTACTTTAAAGAGTCCTCTCCTGCTGAGCTTCAGGTGTATATCAGTATGTAGTGTCTCTACTTTAAAGAGTCCTCTCCTGCTGATGTTCAGGTGTATATCAGTATGTAGTGTCTATACTTTAAAAGAGTCCTCTCTGCTGATGTTCAGGTGATATCAGTATGTAGTGTCTCTACTTTAAAGAGTCCTCTCCTGCTGATGTTCAGGTGTATATCAGTATGTAGTGTCTCTACTTTAAAGAGTCCTCTGCTGCTGATGTTCAGGTGTATCAGTATGTAGTGTCTCTACTTTAAAGAGTCCTCTCTGATGATGTTCAGGTGTATATCAGTATGTAGTGTCTCTACTTTAAAGAGTCCTCTCCTGCTGATGTTCAGG